>PVIR01010716.1:5394-49262 GCA_004026965.1 Petromus typicus | reverse complement strand
AGTGCTGGGATTACAGGCGTGAGCCACCACGCCCGGCACTGTGGTATGTGGTACTGGTTGCTGCTGGGTGTGAGTCTCCACACCCAGTATTGTTATGTGGTTACCGGGGAATCGAACCCGGGTCCTTGCGCTTGCAAGACAGGCGCTGGAACCACTGAGCTAACTCCCCGGCCCCCCACAAAGCTGTTTTAACACAGCTTTGCTAAAACCACAAACTAAAGGCAAGCTGGGGTTTTATGGCTATTTGTCAAAAATGACAGGTTACCACAAGTTACCACCTGTGCTTCCTGAGTCATCAGAAGCTGACCTACCACAAGAGAGGACTAAAAGAAGTTGCACTGAGCTTTGGCACAAAGTACCATGGTCTAGACCAGGGATGGCGAGTCCTTCAGAGCTTTCAATGGTAACACAGCCTTCAATAGTTCACATGCTACACGTTTGCTACCACCAGTGCAGGCTACTGGCAGCCTACTGGCAAATGCAGGATGAGGCAGAGAAGAGTGAATAAGGGCTCTGAGCTCTCTGCTTGAGACACACCAGGGCACTGGCCTGAAAACAATTTCAGTTTACTTTTGAGATAATTCAAGTTGATGTACTATGTTAAATTTGAGTGCCTCTTTCTTCACTGTGGCAGTCTTTATTTTCACACATTATGCTACCATTAGAAGCCACCCAGTAAGCCACATTTTGTTTATGCCTGTATACACACAAGCACATTAAATATCAATTTAAAAAATTTTATCAACTTCAAGCTGTAGAAATAAAGTTATCACTAAAAAGTTATGCTCATTATTCTGCTTAAGAAATCAAGGGCATATGGAACATAAAATACAGACTATTGTTTGGAAAATATGTGCCTGTACCTGGCGAGTGTTAACTGCCTGTGTCTTACAGATGCTAACAGTCAAGTCACCTGAACACGGAAGTGAAAACCACACCAGACACACCGAGCCTGCTCAGTGTCAGAGCTGAGCAGCGTGCACTGCACCCGCCGGTTCCCTCCCTCCCGTGATCTCGAGGCTGACAGAGTGCCCAACGGCAGAAGATGGGATTGTACTGCGTTTAAAATTCAAAGTAGGGTTTCTATGGAATGTGTACAGCTTTTGCACCCCTGGAAAGATGGAAAAATCTTAGTTAAGTTAGGGACTGCCATATGAAACAAAGGCCACGCTAAACCCTGCAGTGCACGGTGGCTAAATGATCCTGCTGTATGAGACAGATCAGCAATTTTACTTAAGAGGTCTGCTGTTCAAAGGGTGCATCTTGCCGCACCAGATGGAACAGCTGAATGAATGGATGTCTAAAATGGGACTCAGTCAGCTTTTCCAAACTGACCCTCACAGCAGGGGAAGCTGGTGGCCTGGGCGGTCAGCACCAGCACACTCTCTTCCCTGGACTCCAGAGACTTCTCCATTTTTCCAACAGCTAGTCTTTCGGGGTAGAGTTTGGTTATCTATTATCTTACTTGTTTTTTTTTTTTTTTTTTAAATCTTTATTGGTACATTACATATATGCATCATGATTTCACTCCATAATGGGGATTTGTACCAGTATAAGACACAATTTAATTCTCATTTTTTCCCTACCACCCCCCCATATACATAAAATTTGTTTCCTTTTTTGTTATAATCTCATTTATTTTTCCCCCCTTCACCCTATTTTACTTTGAGCATTTTCTATTTCACAATATATAACATACAATTCTAGGACTCATTTACATCTTTATTTTCTCATACCAGAGAAAAGATGGGATATGTACCTATCTGTGACCTATTTATTTCACTTATGAGGATATCCTCAAGGTATGTCCATTTAAGTAGAAATGATTCAAACTTATCATTTTTTATGGCAGAGTAATAAAATGACATAGAGTTTCTCTACTTCACGTTTTCTTATTCTTTCCCATATTTCCTACCAGTCAATTCTCAGGAATCAATTTTTGGCCACAGGGTAGATGCATTTTCCTGGCTCTAAGTACTGCCATAGTGCTTGAACAAGAAGATGGATCGCTGTGTAATCTGTATAATGACACCAGCTGTGAGTGTTTCTGAGAGCTTCCCAGACTGCTACTTCATTTGTCCTATTCAAAAGGTGTGAGGTGGTAGCTCATTATCATTTAAATGTACATGTCTGGCTGGACGTTGTTCCACACTATTTACTGAGCTCTTTCCTTTTGTAGATGGCGTCTGTATGCCTCGTTCGCATGTTATAGAGTTGGTGAATTCCTTTTCTATTGAACCTTAAATACATTCAACTTTCTAGATGTGATCTTTTTCTTCCAAAAGACTTAATGTATGTTCAAATCATTATTCTACAGTTTTAATTATTACTGATTTGTAACAGATTTTTTGTTGAATATTGTTCATCTATATACCTAATGGGTGCAGTTAAGTTCTGTAACTTCTCTTTAGATAGCTGAACTGAAATTTTACTAATCTACAAATTAATTTTTTTAAAGATAATTCTTTCTATAAAGCTTTCTATCCTTACATGAGATAACTTTTTCTATAAAGCTCTCTATCCTTACTTACGTCAAGTTTTTTTCAGGAACTGAAGTGTTTTTGGGTTTCTCTCATTCTAATGACTGCTTCCATCCCATGGAACTCCCTGGTTTAAGGTATCCTTATGGTGTTACAGGGAAGATTATTGTTTCCTGGAGTGATGTAGCCTGGCTCTGTGCCTGGCACCTGGCTGGCATGGGCCCGAAGAATGAGGCAGGCATAGTGCCCTGGGCTTTCCAGGCCAGGGCTGAGGCCTTTGCTCTTGACTTCCTCCTGCACACGCAACACAATCACCCTGCTGGGGAAGGGTCCAGCTGTGACCTCTGTCAGTGCCAGTGGCCAGGAACTACAGGAACAAAACTCATCACTGAGAAGTACCCTGAAAGAATGCATCAGCAAAGAGAAATTCCTAAAAGTCACGATGCCAGATCCTGGTTTGTACCCTAAAGCAGGTGAGAAAGCAGGGCACAGGCTAAAGGAATGTCTTCCTGTCTACGTGATCTTTGGTCACCTGGCTTCTGGCAAAATGTGGTAGGCTGCAAACAATCACTACTGCTTGCTGGTGATAAGTAACAGCCTGGTAGCAACAATGACCTGGGGGCAGTGAGACCTTTGTGGGACAAACAGATCATGGCAGATCTGGACTGTGAACCTGGCAGTTTCATCTCCCAAGGCCCCTCTCATCTCACTGAACCTCACTCAGAGCAAGACAGTGTCCTGTGTCACCACCACCGGGGGATAGGAACGGGGAGAAAGGAGACATGGCTGGTCCCACTCTGGGGACAGCTGGTATCTGCCTATAACTCAAGTGTCACGACATACTCAATGGCCTGAGTCTCCCTTGGTGCTTCCCAGGGGCGAGGCATCCCCTTGTGTTCATCCTCAAAGGTGGGTGAAGCCGCCAACCTGCAGAACAGATCAACCCGAGCCACTGCTTGGGCTGCACACAGCACTCCCGGGACTGAGGGCTGGACAGTCGTTACCTTCAAATGCCCGGGCTGCGTCCACCAGGTGGGACCAGTCTAGGCCCATGGCTGTGTCTGGAAGGGGCATCAGGCCGGGGTCTGCGCATTTGGACTTGTCTGATAAGGACCCATCGGAGAACCAGAACTCATCTAAACAGAAATGAAACAGAGCGTCAGTCAGCCACAGTAGGGTTACTGCCTTCCCCACGCAGTCAGTCCGTCACCATATGGACACTACTGTCCCTTCCACAGTCACAGCCAGACACCTCTACTCCAGAGTCAGTCACAAGGTCATACCAATCACCCCCACACCATCGTGGCATAGGTACCGCTGTCGGCAGTGTCAGTCAGTCACAGGAGAGACACCACTGTCCCCGACGAGTGCCAACTATTCAGGCACAGCAGTCGCACAACCATCCCCACAGAGCCAGTCAGTCACACGGTGGGCACTGCCAAGCCTTCCTCAGTCAGCCACAGCACAGGACCGCTGTCCCACACAGTCAGCCAGTCAGCCCATCATAGCACGGGCGCTGCTTTCTTCACACAGCGGATGAGTCAGTCAAAGTACGCACTGTTCCCACAGAGTTACTCAAGCACAATGACTGTCATCCTCCAGAGTCAGTTAGTCAGGGACTGCATGAGCCTACTGTTGTCACAGAACATCAGGCAGGCTGGCGCACAGAAACTGCTCTCCACTCTGTCCCTTCCCACAGTGGCTGAAGAGACTTTTTGTAAGACATCCACTACTTCTTGGGACAAAAGGACACAGCTGCAGTCACTCCGTGCCACCTCACAGTTGGTGCCTCCTAAGACAGACTGACTGAGGGTAACAGGGATACAGTGTCACAAGGTCTACTCTGCTGCACGAAGATTAGCAGCAACTGCCCCTTTCCTGGAAGATTCAGAAGCTTTAGTGAAGAACAAAAGGTCTGAGCCTGGTGACACAAACTCCAAATGCCTTGAGAGCCAATTTATCACAAAAATGCAATGAGACTTGCTTTACTTTCATTAATAGACCAGAAGGAAAGATATTACACTGTACACCAAGGTGACGGCCAGGCTGCTTCTTCTGACTGAGCAGGTCGTCACATCCATGTCTCATGCACAGCAAGGCAGTTTCCTTTGGCATGAATGCAAGTCTCTCCCCTTCTACTTTCTCTAAGCTTTTTTATTAAGTTTTTTCCTAAACTTCCGTCACAGGCTTTCACGTGTTCCCGTCATTAGTAACACACGCTGTAAAGAGCTCACTCTGCATCCAAGGGTAAGCTGTTAAAGGGTCTGGGGTGTCTTTTGCGTGCCTTCTCCGAGCACGATCCAAGTATCGGGTGCAGCTGCTTGCAGAGGCATCAGACTAATGAGACCAATCAAAACCATGACCTCCTGGCTGCCTGAGCCTGCAATTAAGCTAAGTCAAGAGCGTAATTAACCAGATGCACCTGTAATTTTCATTCATGCATTCTTCTGGGAAGCTGTGGAATTCTGGCATCTGGACTGAGACACATGGCCTTTGTAAATTTGGCCTTCTAAGACACTGACAGTATTTTCACTCTCTTGACAAATGCAAGATTTGTCTCCCCAGGCCAGTGAAACCAATCTAACAAAGCTATTTTTAAGCTGTGTTTAGATGTGGCGATGTTCTACTAGTGTCTTCCCATGGTCCATTTCGAGGGGATCTAGAAGTGGTATTTTGCCAATCTGTCCATTTTAGAAATAATGCTGAGTCACCTTTGTCCAACAGGAGTATGCTAGGGCCTTGCCAAAGGTGAAGGAGAAAGTGGGTGACAGAAACGTCAGCACTGTGGGGACCCTTTCTTGAAGACTTCTCTAGACAGGAACGAGGCCTAGGTGGCCCCTAGCCAAGAGGAGAGGCTGGGTAGCCTAGCTCTCAGACCCCATTTCTAACCACAAGTTTAAGGGCCAATCTCAAGCAGAGTGGTTCAGAAGCCTTCGAGGGAAAGTCACCCCCTTCTGTCTCTCAGGTGTATTCTATGGCTTCGCTCAAGCAAGATTCCTACACCACGCAGAGAGAAAATCTGTAGCAGGTAATTACTTTTGCTGCGAATTTTCAGGGCGATCACCCAGGCCTTGTGACATGATGCACCTGTACCGTTTCCAGGGTGTGTGTCTATGGTTCTACAGAGCAGCTGGTTCCTTCTGATCTAGCTCCCCACACCTAGTTTCCTCAGAAGCACACAGGACTCTTCTGGCCAATTCACAGAAGAAAACCCACACCTGGATGGATCATGACCTGGCTCGCTCCACCCAGGGAAATGAAGACAGTGGGAGGGCATGTTTGGGGCCTGCTACCGGCTGCCTGGAGCCTTCCTGACGAGAAACCTAGGCCAGTGTCGAACTGCAGGACTTTGTCCTTCTATGAAGTAAGATGACACACTCCAGTGTGCAGAGAACAAGAACTAGTGTCCCTTTATACTTGGAAAACTTCTGGAGCTGGAGGTGGGGATCACAGAGCAGGTGGGACAGGACACTTCTCCTCAGCACCTCTGAGGTACACAGAGACAGACGTCTGCCTGCTCCACTGGAGAGGATGACACCATTTCTCTGCCCTGTCACTGCCACATCACCTATGGACCTCCTTTGGGCCTATGAGGAGGCTCAGGGGCTCTGAAAATAGCTGGTGACAGGGCCCTGCTGTGTGGCGACCTGGCTGTCAGGCCCCAACACAGATCTTGTGGCTGTCTGGTCACTGTCAACCTGAAGTAAAAGTCATCATCTTTATTGAGCATGACTTTACTAAGAAGCCTCCCTGACAGCGTCTCCATGTCAGACACCATAAGTCTCAGAGCACTTTCAAGAAGCCAGAAGAAAGCTATTATGGGCCAAAGCAAGACCATGAGGACAGAGATGGGTCCCTCATCAAACAACGTGCTGCCTCTAACGGGGGGTGGTGGCCCTTCCTGCCTGTGACTCGTCTATACCAGGGATCTGTAGCAACTCACATAGATACTGTATTATTTGTAAAATATTAGTTTCTATCATATATCTTTTTTCTTCAGTTTAAAGGGCATGCTGTGAGGGGGATCCAGGCCAAAACCATCCAGGAGTAAGGAACACACACTAGCTAATACTGGTTTTGGTTTTGAAAATTAACAACTCTTATCAGGCGGATGCTGCCATTCCTTGGACAGTTTTGATCTCCATTCCACAAACAATCAGGAATTGTCTTTAAACTTGCAAAGCTGCCAGTGTCTGGGGCTGCACAGAATAGGCTGTGCTGTGCCACTATCTCAGAGGACAAAGATACCAGGGCTGCTTTTCAGTGCCAGTATCTGGTCCAAACACCTACTCCCCATTTCATTTTTCCTATTTGGGTCACTAAAGAAATTTTCATCTACTATCAGCCAACAACATAAATAAAGGCCAGAAAGTGACACAGGAATATCTCATGGTAAAGAGCAAGCATGTGTTAGTGGCTTCAGAGGACACCATGTGTGTCCCAGCATGAAGCACATCCCAGTGGGTCAGTGAGGCTCTGTTTCCCAGCTCAGATGCGGATCTCAGTCTCAAAAGGAGAGACACGTTCAAATTTGGGTCTTTCTGGGATTACAGGTGTGAGCCACCATGCCTGGCACTGTGGTATGTGGTATTGATTACTGGTGAGTATGAGTCTCCATGCGTGGTGTTGTTGTATATGGTTACCAGGGATCGAACCCAGGTCTTTATACTTGCAAGGCAGGCACCGAACCACTGAGCTAAATCCCCAGCTCCCAAACCTGGGACTTTTAAGAGCTAAAAAATCTAAAGAAAAGCCTGTGGCCATGGTGATGTCTTGTGTTTTCACTATGAAGGGATCCCTTGCTGGTCCCCCTCCCACCATGATCCTCCCTCTGAAACACAAGCATGTAGTGAAGGGCCTGTGAAATGCAAGATCCTGTCCCAGAGGGGCAGATGCTCTGGGGGGGGGGGGCGCGCAAGTGCTAAAGTTCAGAAGGATGGCATGCTTTCTGCATGTCTGTCTGTCTGCCTGTCTGACACTACCTGCACAGCTGTTTGAAGCTGTGCTGTGTTAAAAGGCATGACAGGACCAACCTCCACTCTTGAGTTTTTGTGTGAAGTGACTCTGACATCTTCCTGTAATGCTAAGAGCAGCAAACGTTCCTCACTGTCTGTGCTCAGCACCTTAGATACTGACCTATCCCAAGGAGTTCTGCTTTGGCACAGAGGGGTGGCAGGGTAACCAGAAACCACGGAGGAGACAGAACGCAAGTCATGGAATGCCCAGGGGCACAGGAGTCCAGGAACCAGTGTCCCTACTTGGTAGAAGTTAGAAGGGGAACAGATATCAGTAAAAGTTACTCAGAGCCCCTTATTTATATTTTGTCAGTCCACACATCAAATCTAGGATGTTTTCCAAATAGTTTCTAAAGGATGTAGCTTTGAGGGGACACTGCCAAATAGGAAGGACCTAACTGTTGTTCTTTGGGAAACATGCAGTCAGGACAAGTAAGGCCAGTGGAACTAGGGAAGTGAATAAATGTGTCTTTTATACTCTGGATACTGAAAAAAAGACAGTCCTTCAGTACATGACAAACTATGGTATCTCCAGATAGTGGAATACTATTCAGCACTGCAAAGAAATGACCTACGAAGCTATGAAAAGACATAGAGGAAGCTTAAATGCTTATTGCTAGTGAAAGAGGCCAGTGTCATGTGCACCCTTCCAATTATATAGCATTACTGAAAAAGCAAGACGTAGGAAGAATACTAAGATCAGCAATTGCTAATGACTGGGGTTGGAGGAATGAGATGAGAGACACAGAAGGTCTTCTGTGTAGCAACAGTACGGGGCATAATTTTTGTAGTGCTGAAGACAAGTCCTTGCTCATGTGTCCAAATCCGTGGAACATACGACACCCAGAATGAAGCCTTATGTGGACTTTGTCTGGTGGTGACGTGTCAGTGCAGGTCCGTGGGCTGTAACCCATGCATTGCTGGTGGGGGCTGCGGACAATGGGAAGCCTGTGGCTGGGGGAGCATGGAGGGAGGACACTAGCAACATGGAAAATCATGGTGCTTCCTGCTCAGTTTTGCTGTGAACCTAAAACTGCTCAAAAAAGTGACACATATGTTTTAAAAGTGAAACTAAACACATGGTATCTTCCATGGGAAGCAGAGCAAAGGGTGGGATTAGGAGTGCACAGACAGGGCTGGGGACTTAGCTCAGTAGTTCTGGCACTCCCCCTCACAAGTGCAAGGTCCCTAGGTTGATCCCTGGTAACCACATACCACAATGCTGGACACCCACCAGCAATAAGTACCACATGACACAGTGCTGGGCATGGTGGCTGAAGCCTGTAATCCCAGCACTTGGGAGGTAGAGGCAGGAGGATTGCTGTGAGTTCAAGGCGGAGCTCAGAGCCAGCCTGAACTACAAAGTGAGACCCTGCCTCAAAAAAAAAAAAGGAGTGCCCTGACAGGTTCACCATGCCATGAGTGCTGCAATCTGTATGGGGGCAGAATTTTAGTGGTTTTGAGAAAACTTCCAAGAGGTCCTGTTGAAGTTTCCTATTTATAAAAGGAGGAGATACTTGGAGAAGTGTTGGGGAATTAGAATGTGACTGTCTGCCCTTGCATCTTGTGTCCAGGAGTTTTAAAGGTGCTGGTGAACGGACCCTCTAGAACAGCCAGGGCACCACATTACTTACAGAAATAGGTAAGGAACTGCATGAGACAGGCTTCATTTCCAATTATGTTTGACATTATTAGATCTTTTATTTCATTCAACCTTGGACACCTACATGCATTATGGAAGTTAAAGTTCACTCTAATGATTTCCATGGTGAAATTTAAAGACCTGACAATAAAAAATTCTTCTCTTTTAAAATTCCTATCCTTTTCTGTAAACTAAAAATTAACTACAAAAAAAAAGTAAGAAAAATACGACTTTAAAGGCCAATACATTCATGAAAGAACTGACACTATGTAAAAATCACCATTTTTAGAGTGTGAAGGGAAGTCATCAGACTGACCCACGCACGCTTCATGCACAGGAGTGACGGACACGTGAGGCACAGGGGCAGGCGGAGATCACGAGCCGCTGTCCCCACATGCCTGACACCCACCTGGCCCCTTCCCCATCACCAAGGCTGAACCTAAAAAATAGCCAGAGGACAGAAAACACAAATTTTCTCCTTTCTTGTCCACTGCTCACCTGCTATGCCAGTTTCTCTTTTTAGAGACCAGGCCTTATGGACCTTTTACTTCAAGATAAAACAGCTGGGATGAAACAGAAGTCACTGCTTGACTGGATGAACATGTCTAATGCAAGTTCTCAAGTCCCTCCCAAATAGGTAGGACTGTCTAATCAGTGTTCACATAATGTCCACTTTGGGGCTTCTGTATTTGAAAATTACTTTTAGAAAAGAAAGTAAAAGAAAAAGAAAACATACTGCTAAATGTGTATGTTTAAAACACAAACTGATCCCCCCCCCACACGCTGAGGACACAACCCGAAGAGGCCGTTAGCTCGCCAGGGCTGCGGGGTGCTGGTCCTTACTTCGCAGGCTGCCCATGCTAGGGGCAGGGTGGGTCCTCGGAGGCAGTGTGCTGTGGTAGGGCGGGGTGGTGCTGAACAGGATGTCGTTGGGCAGCGCCTGGTCAAGGATGGAGCTACGGGAACTGCCAAAGGACGAGCCCCTGCGGGTGCTGCACACGCTTTCGTCAGAGAGGGTGCGGTAGAGCGACCTCCGCAGAGACAGGTTTCCGTAGAAAGAAAACTGGAGTTAAACAAAATGGGGAGGGGGAGGTTATGAACCCAAAGGCACGGAGGACCCCTGAGTGAAGCTACTAGGACAACTTCTCAGAATTTCCCTGGAAAGCTCAGCCAGGCGCCTTGGCCGTCATAGCAAATACATCATTTCTCTGGCACATGTATTGGATTTTAATGCTTTCCTCTTTTGACATTCTGTGAGATATTATCATGAATTAGACATGCACAGCTTTATTAACTCTGAAATGTTAAATGGAACTTCCATAACCTTATAGAGGTGCACGCTCCTGGAAATATATAAGGTTGCCATTTCATGTAATGCTTATTCAAAATCCCACAGTGCTAGCTTGATTTTAATTGAAAATGACTACATTTTAATATTAGGCAATTTCTGTATCAATCAACTATGTGCAGTGCGGTGCAATCTAATCTAAATAACAAAAGTAATTTTGAACACCTAAGCTTTCTAAGTGACATGAACATGCTCAGAAAAAATGGTTTTAATTCAGCAAAAACCAGCTGTCCATTTAAAAGTATTACGTGTAAGTGTCTGCATTACAATTGCTAGAAACTGATACAGTAATGAATTATAACATTTAAGGGTACCATTAAAATTACTGTGTGTTAAATCTTGGATAGAGTAAGGAAAGTCTTGAGTACAGAAATAAGCAAATAAGAAAAGTTAAATCAAATTGGAAACCCCAGTTACTTCCTTTAAACACCGGACAGCACTACTTTCACATAAACAATGTTAAAAGCCGGAATGTTCACATCGGACAAATATAGAAATGGCTATTTACATTTGCAACTGTAGCAAGAAGGCTAAAAATATTTCCATTGTACAAGTCTCTTCCATTCTGTCAGCTGCTCCAGACATGAGCGGTAACTGCAGTATGTGTGCACTGGAGCTACATCTGTACTAGGAAAACGAGGTGATCTGTCTTAGAAGAACAACATGTCAACAAGTTGTTCCTATAAAAAGGCAAGCTATTTGTGCTCTGCGCAATGGTCCGCTTGCACCCAGGCTTACACAGCACCCATCTAGGATCTGGTACAAATTATAAAAACGACTCGATGTGGTGGCGTCTCAGGGGTCCCTCACAGTCACCAGCGAGCGGCTCAGGATGTGAGCACGGAGTGCTGAGGCAGGTGTGAGCAGGCAGTGCCGGTGAGGCTGCTCTCGCAACACAGCGTGGCCAGTGGTGGCACTGTTCCGTGCAGGGGACACGGGAGCACAGGCCAGGCAGCAAGGCAGCACCTTGGCCTTCACTTCCCTCCACTGCGGCAGGAGCACGGCTGTGCTACCTGTGAGAGGGATTCTCTCTCGACTCCTGTGTAGGTGCTTATGTGGCCTCTTATTTCACCATCTGAGATACGTGTAATAAAGAGTGACTAGGCTTGGTACCTACACTTCTTCTACTACTCTGCATTATTTTTAAAAAGTGGCTTAAGAAACTGAAATAACAAAGAAGTTACAACTAACTGCCCCTAACAATAAGTAGCAACACCCAGAAATTTCTGTGCCATGATGTGGGTGCTGCTGAGCACAGAGGCTATGAGGAAACCCTGCCTTCCCAGGGCCTCCGCAACGGCCCAGTCCTCTGCATGAGGCTGAGCAGGCTGGGCCAGGATGGATGCTGGTCCATTCACAAACAGAACTGGGGACAGAACTGGGGATGGCCCGTGTGGCCCCAGTGTGGAGCGCTGGAACAGTCAGGCATTGTGATTCCAGTGGCAGTCCCAATTCTGAACACAGTGACTATTAGCTCCTTCTAGCTCCACGTTGGAGCAAGGATCAGAGGGAGGTGGGGCTGCCTGGCTTTCAGCTCTGAGACAAGGTGCTGCCTCCCACGGCTTGGACATGGAGTGACCTGGAAATGGCCAAACTTACGCTGACCTGCTGGAGTACAGGGTGAGGGGGGCTCCCTGTGGGAGGATCTGGACACCCCTGAGCTGCTTTAGATTTGCTTAATTTAGTGTTCCTGGTAACTAACCTTTCTTCTTCCTTCCTCTACTAAGGGGCTGTCAGGAAGCATCAATTTCAGAAAATCTTCTTTGGATAAGACATGTTGAGCTTCTGAACCAGCATCTCCCATGGTGGTCTGGCACTGAGCAGCCGTGGCCATGACGTCCATCTCGCTGTACATCCTGCTGGGAAAAATCAGAGTAGAAACTCACTGGTCACGGCCTGTGTGTAGCCGGTGGCACTAAGAATAAAAATCTACAACCAGCATCACCAGCGCACAAAATCCTTAACCATCAGGTCCGCTCCCTGGTGGGGGGGCACCTGTCCCCACACCATCTCACATCTGTGAGGTGAGCTCGGCTGCTGGGTTAGACTCCTGAATAATGCAACAACAAATTGAATTCTCAGAGCCCAGAGGAGAAAAAATACCAACTCTTAAAACAAGTTCGTTTTCCCATTCTGAAACTGTGCCAGGGAACACAGTCTCCATAATTCATCAGGGGCAATAATATCTTTTGAGCAATGCTGTGCTCCGGAGGCTCGGCCCTCCTCTCGGGGGCCCTGGAGAGCCAGCCTGATAGTCTCAGGCTGCAGAGAGAGGCCACCGGAGGAGCCTGGGGAGGAAGAATAATCAGTCCGGGCCTGTGCCAAGCATGTTTTATTATCAGTAATTTCACAAAGCTGTTTGGATAAGTAAACAGTTGTCTCCCTTGATTATTAAGATATAAAAATGTATTTAAAGACAATGAAAGACTGTCAAACTGAATTACTGTTCCCAGCTCTTTCCTGGGAGAAATCTTGGGAGCTGCTGTGAAAAGGTACGCTGTGTAACTGCAATCCAAGCATCCGGCATAGGGGAGCCAGGGGCCAGAGTGTCAGCACAGGCTACGCCTGCGCCACGCAACCTCAAGTGTGACCTTCTGGCATCACAGCTGTGGAGCATGACCCACACGTCACTGTCACATGCCCCCACAGGCCTCTATATCAGAAGCAAGGCCACCCTGTTGTAGTATGATAGCTGTCTCTGGAATTATCAGAATGAGAAGATTAACAGTAAGAGGATTTATCTGGACATCTCCACGGCTTCTGCATTATTTCTGCAGCACAGGTCAGCCCTGCTCCTCCGATCTGGAAGCACAGTCAACGCTGACAACATGCTCAGCCAGCGCCGAGAAGGCAGCTCTCAGAACAGCAGCACAGCTCTACTGCACAGGCAGCTGCTTTGTGGGGTGCAGGGCGCCAGGTGGGGAACACCAGAAGACCTGGGACCTTGGAGCACCTTTACCCAAGTCTCCAGTGAGCCCTTCACCTAAACATGGCACTCACTGAGCCGCCTGAACGGCTTCTGAAGTACTTCATAGAACTTCAAAAGGCTTGGGATGAACTAGAGCAAAGCACTGAGAATCCGTATCAGAAGCACATATGTGTTTTCCTAACATTCGCATTTATAAGGAAAAGGCACAGCGTCAAATCCCAGCAAGGCAGCGACCTGGTGAGCGGCCAGCGAACCGCCAGCTGGTGAGCAGAACCAGATTGCTCTACACAGCGCTGTCAGCACACTAACTGCCGCCGGATGCTGAGCACCCACCCCCCCACCCCCGCCCACAAATCCTCACACTCCACACAGGAGTCAGGCAGTGCCTTCGTCACATCTAGCAGCACACTAACTGGAATTCAAGCTGCTCTTGACCAGATACACAGGGACACATCCCTGTACTTCAAGCTCTCTGGCAGGCTGATTCAGGAGGATCCCAAGTTTGAGCCCAAGCTAGGTAACTTAGCAGGACTGTGGCTTAAGACAAAGAGACCAACAAAAAGGGGGTGAGTATGCAGCTCAGGGAAACGATCCTGGCTTCAATCCCTGGTACTATAACAAAATAAAACACTGTCCTTGATCTTGTGCAATGGCAGAAATTATACTTATACCATCAACAGCATATTACCATAAGTTTTCTATTATAGGCAGCTATTTGAATATAAGAGTAAATATTTCCCTTCTATGTAAAAAGCAAGAAAAATGAAGATTTTAAAAGAGAAATATAAATCCCGCCGTTTAACATTTTAAAAGACATTGCTGGCTTGTTGTTTAGAAATTATGCTTCTCTTAAGGGGAAAAACATTTGCTTAGTCAGTCCTGAAAATGCGAGTCGTAGCCTAGAGGAGAGCCAGCGCCTTACCGGGGACAGTCGGCCACTTCAGGATCTTCAGGAGGAGGACTGTCTTCGGACTTCTTCCAGCCGATGACGTACTTGTTTGCTGCCCCCTGTCTGTGGTAGGACTTGGACCCGGGAACCTGCTGACCGCCACTGTGGGATACGATGTAGACTTTGGATGTATCCAGAGATCCGCTGTTTTTGGAGCAGTGTGCCGAGGGGCTGCCCGAGTGGTGAGAGCCACTGCAGAGAGACACAAGCGGCAACGCTGTCTGTCCAGCTTAGCAGTGCGGAGCACACAGCTGGTTGCAAGGCTGTCAGTCCTCCTGGGCGTGTGGGGCTCAGAGGGGAAGAGCAGCCTTCTTTCCACCCCTTGGCACGTCAGACGGCCTCATTCTACACAGCCTATGGCTGTGGTGGCAACATACATATAGGGGTGTGTGTAGAGAGAAGGGCTCCACAGTGTCAAGCATCAAGAAAGAGCCTCAGCTCAGCAGTCACCAGGGACAGGACAATGCACACAATGCAGAACACTGAGAGGCAACAAGGGGCACAAGATGCCATCAGCCTGGAGTTAGCGGGGACGGGGGCGGTGGGTGACCTCTACTGCAAGCAGGGTGGACTCTGTGGAGGGGCACAACTGCGGGGCACATGGCCCAGGAACTCTGCACCCAGCATGCATGTGATGTGTCTGGCTTGGGCCCCAGGGTGAGCATGCATGTCTTGGACAGGAGAGTGGTCAAGTCCCCAGGGGTCACAATTAGTCAACAGAGGCAGAGAGGGTGACGGAAGTCACAGCAGACATAACAGGCTGCACCCGTGTCAGCTGCTCACAGTGCCCCTGAAATCACCCACTTGCCCATTTTAGAAAGTGTGTGTGTAGTGTACATTATGCACTGTCTGACTTTTCCATTTGCTTTAAAAAAGATTTTTCTAATTTAGATTTCATTACAATGGTCTTTTATCCCACTAGTGAAAAGTTTTAAAGTTAACTCTGTCTGATCAGTAACATGGTACAAATCTGTTTAGTAGCGGTAACAACATTATCAAAGCTTTCTGTCCAGCTAGTAAACATTCTTGAGTGTTGGCAGTAAAGTCTCACGGGTCCTTTTCTCCTGCGCTCTCATGTTAGGGTTACACTGGCAGTTCTTCCATTGGTTTGTATCGAGGGGTGCACTGACATGAATAATGGTAAACAACAGAAAAGCACAGGAACCCTTTCCCAGAGAAACCAGAACATGGATTCTCTTTTTTTCTCTGCACTTGATTTATTGCACTTTCCAATACCTTACCTAGTCTAACATGAGTACTGCTTTGTATTCTGAGCCTTTACATGCTCTGCCCCCAAAGGAAGAAAAAAAATGTTTGGTGAATTAAAGGGCTGAGCACCAGGAGAAAGCAGGCTGGACACACACTTGTTCTGCTTCCATGTTGAGTCCTGCCTCTCCTGCTTCTCCTCACACATGTGCAGCTGCTTCTCCTTCCCCTCCCATCAGAGTTCCGGAATCACATCATACACTGTTTCTATGCACACTTCACGCCTGAGGACTGCTGGGAAGCACGCCGCGCTGGAGCGCAAGTGGAGGCTGGTGATGAAAACCCAAAATTAAGAGAAGCAAGAGGGCTCTCATGCTGCCAGGGCTCTGGCACCGGACCTGGGAAGGTCAAGCCCACGCTCCTCTCACTTCCTGTGACACTGTGACCCAGCAGTGCTAATACCACGCTCTTCCTATTCTTCTAAGGCCAGGAACTGGGAGGGCTGACCCCATGTTCTTTTGGTCCTGCCGTGGCCGCCAGACATCAGTCTGTTAACTCCAGTATACTCTTCGGTTCCTTCCCTCACTCGGCAAGCACTCTGACGCCTCCCAGGTGCGGGCCCCTAACTGCCATATGTATAAGTGGACAAGAGAGGCCATGTCCCCATCTGCATCCACACACTATACTTGTTGATGGGAGGTACCAGCAAGTAAGGGAAAACATACAGTAGTAGCACAGGCTGGGTGAGAAATCAGAACATGAGGTGGCTGTATTCTGTGGTGACTGAAGCCATGTTGACCACCTGCCTCAGCCCTGAAGGAGATTATTTTACCTCTGGGGCTACTCCTACCTATAACCTAGACCCTCAGGCCGCTGCCTGAAGTGACCATGTAGCAGCTGAGGTGGGTGAGGGCGCACACCTGCCCAGGCCGGGCCTGGCATTTTAGTCTGCAGAATCTCTACAGGACTGGAAGGATGGTTCCTTGTGCTCAGCAAGTGAAGCACACAGACAGCAAGGCAGGACTGCACATGTCACCTCCTTCCCCTCCCCCACTTCCTGCAGACAGGAGGTACTAGAGAGTCCCCTCAGTGACTGAATCCACCTGAGCAGAAGCCCACATCCTAAGCTGAAATGTGGCTTCCAAGGCACCAACACCATTAACTGACAAGCGTGAGTAAAGGGAGGTCAGGTGGCACAGCACCGCCTTACCCAAGGCCCAGCACCTGCACCACAGCTGAGCGCATGCTTGTATGAAAGTGTTGGGAGGCAGGAGCCAGAAAGAAATCCAACCCAGCTCTTCTACGAGCTTTCTAATTACTCCCTAACACATTACTGAATGCTTAAGGGAGTCAAGAAAATCCCTTCGAATGGCCATGAATATCTCTTTCCCTCGTTCCATGCTCTGAAGACAGCTTCCACAGAACTTTCACTATTAGCAATGCAGAGCCATCTGTGACACTAGTGACACCAGGCTAAGAGGATATCATGAAATAGTTGTTGACACAGCTCCTAAGCTTCTCAGATGGCAGAGGATACAAAACACCAAAATTGCCTTGTTTTTAACTGTGAAATTGAGAGAGGAATAATTTAGGTAACCAAGTTTACTGATTTAGCACTAGAGTTGTATTCTAAGTAAATTATTAAATAAACACATGAGGAATGCTTTGTGAATAATTTCCACATCCTACACTCTTCCCTCTTCTGGACAATAGAAGAGGTTCCGAGGAACTCACTGCCTTCGGTCCACTCCCAGAACTCATTCTGGCTGGGGTCACCACTGCTCAGCTGCCTGGCTTGCTGGGGCAGACCCCAGCCCAGGAGAGGCCTCAACTGCCCCGAACAATGCCTTCATCAACCACAGCAACTAAAGCCAAGGACATGTGAGAAATCCAGGAAGGTGGGGGTTGGGGGTAGGACTTATCTGTTCTGTAGAAATTCGAGAAGAGCCACTTTCCACCTGAGGACAGGGGTCTGCAGGTGGGACAGGAGTTTAGCCTAGGGAACAGTGAGGTTTCGGAGGGCTGTCACACAGAGCCTAGGGATGGGAATCCAATCCTAGGCAGTACCATTGGACCTGCTAGGCCAGGTGAAACACTGAGTGTTCTGGACTTCTCAGTTACATGAGCCAAAGTTCCACGTCTGCTGCGTGGTCAGTTAGTGTGGAGTTTTCTCTGGTAACATACACGACCCTGAATGATAGGTAGTATCTTTAAGCAGCGGCCGAGGGAGGACAGGAAGAAGGTCCTAGGGAGGACTCTGCAGGCAAGAGCTTTACTCATCTGTCCCCACTGCAGGCTGCTGCGCACCGTCTCCTGGAGAAATGCCCACAGGGCTGCAGGACTGTCCTATGAGGTTGTGTGACTCTGCCCAGCATTTACAGGAGTCCTGGTAAGTCAGACAGAGGTGTGGAGCCACGGGGAAGGATTTGGCGACAAGAAAGAGACTGACAACTCGAGATTTTGTGAGGAGTAAAATCCTGCCCACAAACAAGGTAAATTAGTGAATTTCTTTACTTCATCTCTGGAAGTGAAGGCTGCAATCACAAACTATGAGTTTTAAAACCAACATGCAGGCTTATGTCAATGGGAATTTAAAATCACTCTGAGACAAGCATTAAACATCCATACTTGGAATATAGTCCTTTGTGTTTAGCTACTCCACTTAAAAAGCCCCAGCTGTCCAGCTGAACACAGGTTGGTAGTCACACTGAAGTGAGGCCTTGGGAGCAGGTGGGGCTGTGGATGCACCACAGGAGGGGAGTCCCAGCACATGGTCCCCTCGTGTCTGCCCCACACCCTGAGTTTATGCCACCACTCCAAAGGACATGGGAGTAACACTGCACTGGGAGGCATCAGTGACCAGCAGGAAGAACTAATCTTTCTATGGACTTTTACAATAAATTTTTAAAATAAGGGTAAAATGAAACCATCATCACATAGCTCAAATGCACACACTGACAATTTGATTCTGGAAAGAAACAGTTCCTCTGCAGACTGCCGTCAAACACTGCCAAATGGCATCGGGCTTGCCCCTCACCCCCAAGCAGGGAGGGCCCACGGCACTGGCAGGGGTGGCTTGGCGGAGGCAGCTCACCTGGAATGTGATGAGATCTCACTGAGGTCGCCCATGCTGCCATCAGCAGCCCCACTGGTGGAGATGGCAGAGGCGTAACCATGCACGGTGTACATCTTGGCTGTTTCGTCATCGGGGCCCGAGACTTCAGCACCATCAGCCCACTGTTCGGCCCGACTGTGGATGAGGGATCTGCTGCCCGCCAGGTGCACAGGGCCAAGGATGGTGGCTGGCATGCAGGAGGCTGTGTCAATGCCACTGTCTGTAGACGCCCCTTTGATGTAGGTCAGCCCCAGCAGCTCTGGGTCCATCAGGTCCCCCGACCCAAAGTGCTTGTCATCACTGTTGCTGGAGGTGTTACTGGACAGCGTGTTGCTGCTGGAGTGACTAGAGCAGCTCTTGTCCCCGATCTTGAGAGGAAAGAGGAATGGGTGAATCCTGACTCAGTGCTGCCCGCTCTAGTGCTATAGTCAGGAGCCTCAGCTGATCCTCTGCTGAGCCTGTGTGGACACTGACAGAGTTTCTTTTCTCCCAAAGAGCATACAAGTCCTGCCTCATCATAATCTCAGTGAATGGGCACCTTTTTTCTTAGGTCTTTGCTCAGTTTTTGGTGCATGGAATGCAAGAGCCCCGGCATCATTAATAAGAAAGTAACTAACAAGGGTCATGCAGGCTGGGAAGGGACATGGGAGATTAACACAGAAGGAAGGAAGCATGTATCAGGGAAGTGTTCTGGCACAATTGCAGTATCAGTCCTGAATTTAGGACAGGAGTGCCAGGTCTGAACACAACTGTGGGACTTAGCATCAGTCATGGCTTCCACACTTACCACACTGCACTGACGTGGCTCCTGCACAAATGAAGCAGAGTCCTGTACAAAAAGCACTCTGCAGCCAGGAAGCCCCACATAAACATGAGTAAGCCCTCCCAGCGGCCCAGCCAAGTTCTATCCCGCAGACTAAAGAGATGGGGCTCTCTTCAGGAGGAAAGGATCTGGGAAAGCATGGCCTGGATTCTACAGCCACAAAAGCAAACACAACCCAATAAAGGTCCTTGTCTGTTACTGCACTTGGACAGACATGGTCCCCACCAAGCCTGCAAAGTCAATGGGATCTGAACACCTTCAAAGCTTAGCCAGACCTGGGAGGTCTCAAAGTGGCTTGGCCTTTTCTCCTCTCATTCTGTCCTATCAAATCTAAGTAAAAGCTGTCATTTCAGTCATACACTGGTGCCTTTTTCATTGGATGAGGCACATGTATGCATGATAAGGATGCCTCATGGAGCAGCATTAGCACATGTGCATCTGTGGTCACTGCAGATGCAGTGCTCCCTGTGGGCAGCCTCTGCCACATACATCCTCCAGTGTATCTTCTGCCCCACACTGTTCAGTGGATGAGTGGTTATTAGCAGAACAAACATGGGAACAGAAATTCCTAAATACCAGCCTGGACACTGAGGCTTAAAATGCTGAGCTATAATCCTGGCTCTTTCAGTAATTTGCTATAAGACTTTTCTTTGAACTACCTTTTATTTTATCATCTTTTCTTTAAGAGTTCTGAGGGGTAAATGGCTTGTCCCCAAGCACTGCAGACATGGATGTGCCCTACTGTGTGCTGGGATATGCCATGTACCCTGGGTACTGCCAGAAAGTATGCTGCCCTACTGAGCAACTTGGTGCCCATGCTGCCCTACTGTGCAACGGTCCTGACAAAGAGGGAAACTGCTGCGAACCCAAGACTTACATGAGAAAGCTTATTGGGAGAATCTTTGCAACTTCCATCCTTCTGCAGGGCTCTCTCTTTGTAGGTGTTGAGGACTTTGGAGGGCGGGCCATGCCATTTGGATTCTGTCACATAAAGAGAGGAGAGTTGAACTCCCAACTGCTGGTGGTAGCAAAAGAGTAACAGAAAACAGGAATCAACAGTCCTGTGAATCTAGGATTCCAGATCGTGCCACGGGACAGTTCCCAGGAGTGGACGTAACCAGCACTGAGCAAATCTTCCATTTCCACAAATACAACAAACACAGCCAACCACAGTCAACCACAACCATAGCCACTCAAAGCCACACCACAGCTACTCACCGCCACACCAAAATCGTACCACAAACACCCACAACCCCATCACCACTAGCCCACCACGTCCTCTCTTTATGAGACTCAGGTGACCTCCTCAGCCTGGAGTGCAGACATGCTCCCCAGACATGAGCTGACAGAATGAATGGATGGATGGACAAACACGAGGCAGCACAGAGAGGCCTGTGAGGGGCCGGGCAGCAGGTCAGCGCTAGCTCAGGATTCTGTGTTACCTGCAAGCCTGCTTCCTTCCATGGCATCCTCATGCTCCCTGGCCCCATCACACTCCAGGGGGCCTGAGCCCTGGTGCTCAAGCAGCAGAGGAGACTGGCACCTGGAAAGAACGCGGAGCTTAGCCTGTCCTTGCTAAGTCACCTGCCAGCAAGAGACAGGCACGCGGGCTTCTAGAGTCCGTGCAGCAGAAGCCCTCACACGAAGCTGCCTTCTGGCAAATGGGAATGTGACCCAGTCCACCAGGTGAAGTTAGAGAGCATCATGAAGTAGAGATCTGCCCAGGGGGACAGAGGAATCTGGAAGAACATTTCTTTCTTTCTTTCTTTTTTTTTTTTTAGGTTTTTTGAGACAGGGTCTCGCTTTTGTAGTTCAGGCTGGCCCTGAGCTCAGCCTCCAACTCACATCACAGCAATCCTCCTGCTTCTGCCTCTCAAGTGCTGGGATTACAGGTGTGAACCACCATGCCCGGCACTGTGGTATGTGGTATTGGTTGCTGCTGGGGTGAGTCTCCACGCCAAGTATTGTTATGTGGTTACCGGGGATCAAACCTGGGCCCTTGAGCTTGCAAGACAGGTGCCGGAACCACTGAGCTATATCCCTGGCCCCGGAAGAACACTTCTTGCAGACAGGAGTACAGGAGTGGCTGTCCAGGCCCAGACTCTGTTCCCCTGACTAGGCAAGGGCTCTCTGTTCTAAAGTTTGCCTTCCTTGTGCCTAATGCATATCACACTAATACATCTACGTTACCTCATTTTATTTTTTTTAAGAAAAGAAAAAAATGGTCAACTCTAGATTACATCCAAGGGGGCTCAGTTTACAGACACCAAAAATACCATGTTAGCAAAGGATTATGTAAATCAAAGAAAATGGACTCACATTAAAATGTGATTCTTATTACGGAAACAAGATTATAGAAAAAAATACAGGAATAGTTACTCTTTCAATTTATACAAAAGAAAAATCAAACATATTCCCTTAAGTTTAATATGCAACTAACTAGGGAAAATTACTTGACATATACTTTTTAAGAACTGTGCTATCTAAGGTGAGGAGCACATGTAACTCAGACTACCTAAATATTTAATTCTAAGCCTAAACTGGAAGAGATGGGTCCCTGGGAGGAGCTCTGCCCAGAGCTGCCCATGGGGCCATGGACCCACCATTCTCTGTTTACTCTGCAACCAGCTCTTCCCATCCCAACACTCTGTCACCAAGCACGGCCAGGTCACCGCTGCCAGTCAGACACCACTCCCCCATGAGTCCATCCGTACCGTACTCGCCCTTCCTGCCCTGGCTTTGGGGTGACTTCAGTGTCTGTTCACAGGAACCCTCGGACCTCCAGACTACAATGGGAAGCAAAGGTGCCCCCACACTGACTCTGTCTCTCTGGTTTAGAGTAGGGTTACCTCCTCCGCAATTCACATGAGGGGAGTATACCCAAGGGGCTCTGCGTCAGAATTCTCAGATCTATAACTTTCATCTTCAGAAAGCCTTCCTCATCAAAGGAAAACCCAGGCTCAGAACATAGGCCAGTAAGCTCTGCCTACAGGAAGACGCTAAGCTTCCTTACCGAGACCTGTCACTTAGTGAAAGCACATCAGAGATTTTCATGTTCCCCAAATGGTCCCTCGTGTAAGCAAGCGCACAGCAAATGCTATGGAAGGAGACAGGAAGGCAGAAATGAGTAGTACCCGTCATAGCCCACTTGTGGTCTCCAGGGTCCACTGCCGCCAGGTCCCGGGTCGCTTGAGGATGACTGGTTGCTGGGAGAACTCCTGAAAGGAGAACACAGTTATAACCAGGGCATCATGCCACCTGCCATGCACTTTGACTCTCTTGCACTAATCTCAAAGAAATTCCCTTTGACTTCGAAAAAGGATGAAAAACATAATGCAGTGCAAAAAAAGAGTAAGTCAGAAAAATAAACTAAAAATCTGTGATGCCCCACGACTTCAGGTGATTTATGGGTGGCAGTTTATCCCAAGAAAGACACATGGTGGGGTAGGCCTTCTTAGTCTAAGGACTCAAAGTATGGCGAGTATACAGACAACCAAGATGTAACCGCGAAGAATTATGAAGACATGATTAGCTCAGGTTTCCCCAAACTTAACCCAAGTCATATGTTGGCTCTATGCCTAGAACCTATGCAGAAAGCAAGATTAAAATTTGGGAACCCTATTTATCTTTTTTTCAGAGAACTAACTTGATGAGATGTGCTTGCTAGTTCTCTTTCGCTACTGGACTCCTCCTGGTTCCCCCTGTTATGTACTTGCTCAATTAAGGAGGCTGTGCGGATTCATTTCTGAACGAGTACAGCAACCTGAGGAGACCCAGAGCCAAAACAGCTTTCTATCAAACTGAAGAATTTGTGTCCACTCTGGAGGGATGCATGAAGCAGGCAGAGGACGACCACAAGCTCCAGCCTTGCTAATTCTGGTGAATCCTTCCAGAGCTTACTGTGTGTCACATCTGGTTCTGGCCAATACACCAATAACGATGCCCCCAGTTCTCAGAATGCCCTCATGAGGTCTAATCATTACTCTGCCAAAACCTGGGCAGCCTGGCTCCTGCTGTGTGGTAACAGCTCATCGGACCAGCGCCTGACACACTGTCCTAAGGAAACTTCTGTGTCTCTTATGGCCAAAAGTATGTGAAAGTGAAAACAAAAAAGAGTAGGAATTCACCACCATAACAGAGGAATTTCAGTTTTCTTCCCTTAACATGTAAAGTAGGTGGCCCAAGTTCTCACCAGCTTCTAATGTCACTGGACTTAACATTAAGCAAGTGCATTTTGTTCCCTGAAAAAGGAATCTTAATGCTGCAACCCCAGCCTGCTGGGAGGCCGAGGCAGCAGGACTGGGCTTGAATCCTGGCTGGGCAAGTGAGACCATCTCAAAAGAGAAAAACAAGGCTGGGATGTAGCTCCGAGGAAGGCCCTGAGTTAAACTTAAGTACCAATAAACAAAGAACAAAAAACTAACCTATCTACAATTTCCCACTGCCACATAACCAGATATATTCATGGGTTCCAAAGGTTAAGATGTGGAAGTTTTTGGGGATCACTTTGCCTGCCACATAAAATTAACTAAGATGCTGGGATTATTCCTTATTCTAAGAATCTCTGGGTGTTTAAAACCCAAACTTTGAGAATTAGCTACTTATCAGATAAAAATAGAAAATGGAAATAAACTACAATTAACCAGTCATATCAATATTTATATTAAACTTTATCAGGGAAAACCCAATCATAGACCCCCTCAACATATTTTGCTCAGGATGAGAGAGAAGAGCCAAGTACTACACCCTGATGCCTCTTACTGTACCACTTGCACTGAGATGAAGAAATTCCATCATTCATGCTTTGCTTTTGCTGTCTTTGCACCCAAACATGTGTGTATCTTTATAAAGGCACCTGTGGAGGGTGGTGGAGTGTGTCCCCAGGTGGCCTGGAGCCAGGTGACATGGAGGGCAGGCTCCGACGAGGAGAGCAGCCTGTGGTCATGGTGAGCAGGACACTCAGAAGGGGCAGGAAAGGACTGGTCTCTGAGCACCACCCATTTGAGGTCTCCACCCCCCACTTCACCTGCCAGGGCTGAAGTGGTCGCACCAAGTACAAGGGCCCTCCTGACATTTCGCCATTCTGGCCCATTTTCGTTGGACAGCGGCATTACCTGGTGCCATCAGGCAGCTTCCGGTCAAACGAGGTGCTGCGGGGAATGGCAGCCTGGGCCTGCTGGAGTAGCTGTTGGCACTGCAGGCGGTCGGGTGTGCCAGGCACAGGTGAGGCTCGAGAGAGTGGCTGCAGGGCAGGCGTGGGCACGCGGTGCCATGCGTTGTTCCTCCTGAAGGGGGTCTTGTACTCGCAGGGCGCGCCCTCACTGTCTAGCTTGTACTCCACCAGGGGGACTCGGCAGAGCTCTGAACACCCTCTGTGGGCCAAGAAGAGATGGTGAAGAGAGGCCTGGCATGGCTTTTCAGGGCTGTGCCCAGCCTTGCACATGGCACTGTGTGCACTTGTTGGGGTCACTTTGATGGTACAAAGCTCCCACTCTGAGCAGCCTCCTGCCCACCATCGAATAATGCTCCCTGTATGTTTCCGAGTTTCTTTTTCTTTCCTGCCAGCAATGAGAGCTCAGAGATCAAGAGAGGCTGCTGGGTTCCATTTGGTTGCTGGGGGCTGAGGCCTCAGCAGGCTGGTGAGGAGCTGGGCGCCTGCTGGCATGACTGCACAGTCACCAAAGTGCTGAGCCCCCAACAGTCTCCAGGCACTACAGGTTAAATGTTTGAAATACACTTGAGAGAAAACAAGAGGTGTCCACTGTAAGAAGTCAAAGCCCAGAGATGCTGAACACCCATTCAGTGTCACACAGCAAGATCAGCGGGTCACAAACCAGCTTTTAGAACCAGAAAAGGAATGTCTCATGCCAGCATGGGGCACATACACGCCCAAACTTATCAACTGCTCACACTTCGAGTATGCAGTTACTAGTACTCAGCAATCACACTTCCTTCTAACTGTAAGAAAAATCTTACTAGACAGGAGAGAAAAGCTTCCACCCATCTTGTTGCTTAGTGCTGCAAGGAAGCCTTGGGTTGGACACCACATGAGAGGCGTCACTCCACAGGGCCTGGCAGGCCTGGGCCAGGACAGGTGCTCTGAGTATTAGCGTCAGCATGTGGGCTAGGCAGATCCCAAATGGTTCCTGTCTTTCTCTACCTGCAGCCCCTCCTTACTAAATCCCAGCAGGTTCACCTCCTAAAGTCTTCAGCGCTTCTTACCACCCAGCGTCATCCTGCACAGTCTCTGCATGGCACTGAGTTTCCCACAATGCCTCTAGCATCAGTGGCCACCCAGCTACCACTGGCCATGAGGTGCTGAGCTCCAGAAAAATGTGCGAGTGGGATAGAGAGACTCTTATTTTCTTTCTTTCTTTTTTTTAAGGTTTTTTGAGACAGGGTCTCGTTTTGTGGTTCAGGCTGGCCCTGAGTTCAGCCTCCAATTCACATCACAGCAATCCTCCTGCCTCTGCCTCCTGAGTGCTGGGATTACAGGCATGAGCCACCACGCCTGGCACTGTGGTACTGGCACTGGTTGCTGCTGGGCGTGAGTCTCCATGCCCAGTATGGTATGTGATTACCGGGGATCGAACCCGGGTCCTTGTGCTTGCAAGACAGGCGCCGGAACCACTGAGCTAACTCTCTGGCCCTCTATTTTCTTTTTTCATTAACTTAAATTGGAAAGCTGATTCTCTGACTCATTTTCTAAGTATGTTAGGAATCACTTAGGTATGTGAATCTACTCTTTTAACTATAAATTTAATTTTAAAAATCTCAACATAGCAAGTATTTAAGATTAAACTTAACATTTAAAAGGAAACATAGTAAGTGTCAAAAATGCAAGCTACCTCATTACTGTTTATTGAAATGGTGGGATTTTGGATATGTTAAGTTAAATATGTTATTAAAGTTACATCATAGCCCCTAAGGTTATCTCTGGAGACACTGCTCATGTGCTCACGTGATCTATCAGGTACTTAAGACACTTCACCTGGGAAAACAGGACTTAAATCAGGTGTCCTTGAGCCTCCCATTAACATCACAGTGCAAAGAGCACATCCACCTGCTTGGAGCCCACACGGTCACCCTGTGCAGTGCAGCACACACAAGGGCAGGTAAGTTCCAACAGCAGCATTTGGGCACATCGCTATACCACATTGGTGAAGCACGTGGCACCTGAGCCAGACATTCTAACCCATCCTAAACACTGCTGTTTGCCCTGCTGACATCTCCTAAGGTATTCCTCTTGTACAGTTTTTTTGTTTGTTTGTTTGTTTGCTTTGTTTTTTGTTTTTGCAGTACCGAGGATTGAACTCGGGCCCTTGTGCTTACAAGGTAGATGTGAGCTAAATCCCCGGCCATCACTCTTGGAAATAACTTAATTCCATGATCAACAGAATAACAGTAAAGGCTATTCAGGCTCTGAAAAATCACAAAGGAAGAAGGAGAACAAGAGAAAGAACCAATTTCAACTGTGAGCAAAAATGTGAACTCTGAAGGGAGCCACTGCAAGAGGTCTAGTGGAGTTTGTGAAGGTGAAACCAAGGGTGTGCAGAGGGGAGGCCAGCGCACAAGTCTGCTCCTTACATAACCCCAAAGGGGAAGGAGGGCCGCAGGCACAGCAGGAAGGCAAAGTGAATGCACAAGGGGCAAGTTCTTAAGACTCAGGCGCCTTAGAAAGTCAGATACAGAGGTGTGCCCTGGGCAGTAGACGGTCCCCACCCCTACTCTGAGGCAAGAGGTTGTCCAGGCTTTCCTGGAGAGCACACACTGCAGGCCTAAGGCACCCAGGAGAGCAAGGACAAAGGACAAGGGTGAGTCAGAATGTCTCTGGAAAGATGAAACACTACTGTGGAATGCTTGACCTCCAGATACCTGAAGACCAGGGCTCTAGCCAGAAGATAAGCAGATGCCAGACACAGTCCTGCAGTGAAGCTCACTGACCATCTGCATCCTCTGGGAGTGAGGAAGGACTTCGGATGTGTAAATACAGCCCAGCCAGGCATGGTGGCACATGCTCTAATCCCAGCACTCAGGACAGAGGAAGGCAAGAGGATAAGAAGAGGGAAAAGATAAGAAAGTTAAATTTCAATCAAAAGAGTCCAGCTTCCATCAAGCAGAAGTATTGCAAAAAAGGAAGAATGTAAAACTGAACTGTGGTGTCAACTTGAATAAGAAATGCCCAGCTGATCGGTTTAGCATAGTTCTGGGTGTGGATGAGGAACTGAGGAGGGAAGACCTATCCTGGTTGTGGGCCCACCAGCCAATGGGCTTGTAGTCTGGATGGAATAAAAAGGGAAAGGAGAAGGAAGTCTTGGTTCTGTTGCTCTGGAGGAGCTCCAGTCTACACCACTGCCTTTGGACATCCATCTCTGGGCTTTCAGCACAGACCTTTCTCTTGCAAGTGGCACTGCAGTGAGCTCCAGGCCTTTAACTTGCAATTGGATTTTTTGGATCTCCAGAGTGCAGACAGCCCTTTTGCATTCTTCCACATCTAGCTCTATCTGTCTATCTATCTATCTATCTATCTATCTATCTATCTATCTATCTATCTAAAATCTGTTCCTCTATGAACACTGGCTAATACAAAAAGAGAAAAGATACAAAGGAAATTAGTAAAAAAAAAATACTACAAGAAAATTCCCAGAACTAAAAGATAGCTAAAATCAGATTAAAAGGCTCAGAGAGCAGCCAAAATATTGAATTCAAACACACTGTGGTGAACTCAGATTGCTGGTCAAAGACAAGATCTGATGATGTAAAAGACCCTCCAAAGGATTAGGCAGGGGGAGCTCTGCTGTTTCTCTAGCAAACTGGAAGGCACAAAAGGTAAGAGAAGAGCACACATAATTCTAGATGAAAATTCTGTTGAATCAATAAATTTTAGTGCTTGGGAGAAAGGCAAGAGAAAGAAAAGGCAAAAACAAAGTGCTGACTGGTGACTTGGGAAGCTGCACAGGTGGTGATGCTGCCCTCTGGGAAGCCAGGAAGAAAGGACGGAATCAATCACGCTGCAGACCCTTGGTCTGCCCCACAGGGAACTCTGCATCAGCTAACGCCAGTAACTTTTTTTTTCTTCTGCTAGTACCAGGAATTGAACTATGATCCTACACTCACCAGGCAGATGCAGCACCACTAAGCTACATCCCCAGGCCAGGGCATAGCTTTGCTTTACTTCTATTTCTTTTCTCCAAAGCAAAATTCACTCTTTTATCCACTTTATATTTATCTGGATTTACTGAGTTTTGACACTTACTGGTCAAAGTCAGTAGTCCAGGTTTACATTTACTTGCACTATTATTATTCTTTTTTAATGTTAACAAAGTTGCATTATTTCTATGCATGGATGTGTGCTGTTTCCAGGTGTTTTCTTTTAGCTTCCCCTGGGACTGATTTATCCCCTATGATCAACAATTTCACTGGAAAGCAAAGAAGTGCGATATTACAATCGGATGACACCAACACATCCAGAAAGCTGACTCCTGTCTCCACCCTAAGGAGTGCTCTAAGTAGTCACCACCCCTGCAGGTGACCCTAGGCTCTGTGGTGTCTAACACTGTCACTGCCTAAGCACAAGGTGAATCTGACTGCCACCAAGATCAAGGTGCTGGCATTGTATCTGACTGGGAGGAATAGGACCTCAAATCTGTGGACCAACAGGCAACCAGCGCTGCCTGTGCTTGTCTGGGCTTCAAGTTCATTTGATCATTTCTTCACAGGAAGGGAGAGAAGGAAGCCAGATGGCTGAGGAGAGTGGTCTACTAGATTCATGTCTACACAATGCAATTTAACTTAAGTCTTACAGGAAAAACACGATATAAATGCATAATCATGACTGATATTGTGAGAGTGATGGCAAAAACCTGTGCATGCATCAAATTGAGGAAAGGCTCAGATCAGAATTACTTTGTTACCACTTTTAAACATTAAAAATTTTCATTCTTTTGCCCTAATAAAAAGTAACTGCTCTCAAAGAATGTCTGTACTGTATCTTAATGTCAACATTAATTTTGTCAAAACATGACACTTTCATAGCACTGTTCTCATGAACTATATTTGTTTTATTTCTCTAAGATGTCAAATACCACTGACTGCAGTGTAAGTGCCAGATCTAGTCAAATGTAGTTTTGCTCCATTTGCATGAGAAATTCCTTCAAGAATTCTAGCCCATCTTCAGAAAATGGGCAGAGGTGTAGAAGAATTACCAGTGAGGACTGCAGAGGTTCTGTTGATACAGAAGGTGGATTTGCACGTGCCCTTGCACTTACTCTGCCCCTGGGTGGTTCTTGCAGGACATTCCAGCTTGTCTGAAGGGGAGGGGCCCATGGCAAGTATCTCTAGCCAGCAAGTACAGGCCATATAGACTTTTTTTAAATTCACACAAAAAATGCCTTCTGAGAAAACAGAATTGCTCATCTTGTGTGTAACTAAAACATTTCTCAAGAAAATACCTAAAGTCTTTGGTTTTCCTACAACAGTATAAAAATTCAGATCTCAATGATATACCTGTGAGGCTTCCTTTGGACATACAAATCTAGTCCAGGGGAGGGACCACACTGCTAACTGTCGGTACACTGTTTGCTTTGCTTGCCAAGGGAAACACTAGAAAACGTCAGAGGAGGTAGTGGGGACCACCTGAATGTAAGCACTTTGATTTCCTCTTCCTCCCCCAAAGCACTCATCATCGACTTAGGCTTCTAATTACCCTGCTAGGTAGGGAATCAATAGAAACTTAGCTTCAGGGTGAAAAATAAATATAAGCATTTCTTCTAGCCAGTAAGTTTTCTGAGTTTAATCTCCCTCGCTCCTTAGCTTCAGGGTGAAAAATAAATAGAAGCATTTCTTGTCTAGCCAGCAAGTTTTCTGGAAGGCAAACCTTCCAGGTTTTGTGGAACAGGAAGGTCATGCGTGGTGTGCTTGTCAAAAAGGCAGCACTCCAAAGCTGTAGACTGACAAGGGTTCTGAGAGCTGCAGCCTCAGAACATCTTCTGTTCTGCTGCTCGTTCTGAAAAACACACCGCACATCCTTCTGAACTCACCACAGGGGCTTCCTCAGATGGCTGCATCCTGCACCCAGTACACTCTCAAAGTGGTTCACATAGAGTTCCTAGGCTTCCGTCCTAGCTCCCACAGGCAGCCTCCTTGGTTGACAGCTGCCCACTTCCTGGCTTCGAGTGTGTCAGCTCTCACCTAAACTCACTGCCCATCAGCAAATTCAAGCTACCCAGGAGGGAAACGGGATTCTGTCATCCACACAGGGCATTTCTTTCCAAGGCACCTCTTGCATCCTGGAAGAGCCTCCGCTCCCACCCACAATTCACACCTGACAGCAGGCACAGTGGGCCAGGCTATAGACTCAAGTTTGAAGAACACCTGCTACCTCCACAGCCTGCCCGCTGGTGCCCCGCCAGGTCATACAGCTTTCTCCATTTGTTCCTATCAGACAGGGACACACGATACCACTCAAACTGTTCTCCACCAAAATGACAGCCAGGGCTCAGGCTGGGAACCCAGACCTGCCAAGGAGCAGTCTAGAGATGTGACAAACACTTCAGACCCTGCTCCTGAATGCAGAAAGCAGAAGCAGAGGGTAAGTCACCAGGAAATGAAACAAAACACACAATCTTCAAGTGTAAGTTTCACGAGAAAGAAGCTCCTTACAAATAGACATTAATTTTAGCTTCTGTAAAAAAGAGGAAATCAATATTAAACTGCAAAAGTTTAAATGTTCACGGAAGTTGTAGATAATAGACATTTATAGAGTTCTATAACTTTAAAGTTTAACCTTAAAATTCAGAAAAAAAAACCTTTAGAATTATAAAAATTTCATCATCTATATTCATCTACAGAGACAATGTACCATTGTCCTATTATTTAATTCTTTTCATCTTACATAAAAATAGAATATACAACTTTGTATTATGCTACTGAAAAACTAAGAAAGAGGAGAAGTCCTGGGGGAAGGATGAGAGGCAGAACAAAACCAAAAACCTGAAGAACTGAGATAGCTCAAAGGAAGAATGTACATTCTTATCAAGGAAAAAAAAAAAAAAGCCAGGTGAGCAAATGAGCTGAACCAGGTAAGCCACGGCTGCTCTTAATTACAAGATCCTGACTTGGATTTCCTGTCTCAGAAACTGCCAGCTGGCTTTGCTTCCTGTGGCTGCATCAGAGAACTGTGAATGGAACCTGGCCATCCAAGAGAGCTCACGCTGCGGGGTCCTCTTCACTTCCAATCCACCAGTCCACTCACACCTCTGTTTCCACCCACAACAGCTGGTTCTCATGAACAGCTGTGCCAGACAAAAGATATTTCTCACTGTTCAGAAGAGGGGTCAGAGGGGCCAGCAGGGAGATGCAGCTGGTCAGCAACAGACTTCCTCTGCCTTGGGTTCAGTGCTCTTTCCAAAAGGCATGGCCATTTGTTATTTTATTTTATTTTATTTTATTTTATTTTATTTTATTTTATAAAACCATCCAAGAACATATTCTGTAGCCTACATTATATTATTTTCCTATTAGTGCTAAAAGAATCTTTGGGAAAAGAGGATCTCCTCAAATAAATTACCTTCTTCTTTAAATTATGCACTCTAAAAAGAACCCTTTCGTAGCCTTAGGGATGAAAGCAATCACTGATATTTTAATCATTTTAATGTCTATTATGCTAATAGTCTCCTAATAGCTAAAAGAATCTTTCGGAATCATCCAACAAGGTGACAAGGGTAAGAGATACTCTTGCTTTAGTCACAAATTCTTTCTGGTACACACACAAAAAATCAAAAGCCTCCAATATGGACAGAACCACAGTGTGACTCACAGTAAAGATGAGGCCGCTGTGCAGATCTAGAACAGGCAGTGGGTCAAGTGATAACTCACTTCAACACCTCTCTTGTTTCACACAGAGACGGAGAGCCATCTAGGCCACAGGTAGCAAAGGATACAGCTAGATCACAAACCCACTTAACGGAGCCTTCTGGGAAAAGGTCTGGACTGATAAGATGTGCTGCTCTGAATAAGCAGGAGACCAGATGGACCCCGGTTGTTTATAAGCTTCCTCCATTTCATCTCTCGGAAGGCACAGGAGCAGACTGGATATGGTAGGACTGAGCACACGGCTGGGTAGCCTCAGAAAGCTCTTGCTGAAACTTCTTTTTTTTTACTTAGAAGGCTGAGGGCAGGAGTACCATTTTATTGCATGATAGACAGTGTGGTTAAAAAATACGATGAATGTTTAAAACAGTGCCATTCATTACCCTCTTGATACTCTCCTTGCTCAAATTCACTTATCCCACTATTCTTGCCAATTTACGAAGCAGTTAACTGTTTAAATTTATAGTAATTCCTGTCAAAAACATTACGATGTGTCTTTATGCACTGGAGTTGGCACCATACAACTTCTTCTGGCTCTTTCCTAAAGTGAAAATGGCCAGGAAAAGTAAGCATTTTGGATTGATTCAGGACCGCAAGGCAGCCATGACTGCACCGAAAGACAGGAAACAGGATTTCCAGAACAGCTTCGGGAAGCGGCAAGAAGGGAAGGTAAGTGTGTTCAGAACGAGGTGGGGTAGTCTCAAGGGAGGATGGCAATGTGGCTTTTACTTTAAGCATAATCTTACAATCTTAGTTACTTTTTGATCATACCTTGTATAGTATTTCAAATTTATTCGAAGAAGATTCCCAGTAGCTATGTGGTACCTGACTGTTGACAAATCACATCGTGAGGGAGCACCTGGCAGCTGTCCATTACCAAACACTGTTGCAACCCTGCCAACAAAAGCTGCTTTCCACCTAATGGAAGGCTCAAGCTTCGGCTCAAGCTTCCACTCACCCTTCACCTTTGCCAGTGACACTGCGGTACTCACAGCACAGGAGGGCACAGCATTAAAGTGCAATTGATCAGCTGGGGAGGGTAATGGAGTTTCCTGCACTAGTTTGAGATCCTTCTTAAGTAATGAGATATTTTAATTTGAATCATTTTTAAACAGCTAGGATGTGAAGAAGAAGTATAGTAGTGTATTCCAGAAGGCCAGATAAGAGTCAAAGGAGTCTCTGAAAGCTAAGATGACATCTGTCCTGTTTATGGGTCCAACGACCAGCACAGTTTCTGGAGCATGTAGTTAATGAACAAATGAATGAGGGAACCAAATGCAATCTACCTGAGGTTCTGCAAGCCCATGCTCCTACCTCAGGGAGGGAGACTGTAATCAGAGTATCAGGCAGAGGAACTGGAACAGAACTCAGAGTAGTGAGTGGAGGGTGGGTACCATTATAGCCAGGCTTTGTTTTCACACTTCCCATTAAAATCCATTCCTAGAGGCTCTGCTATGAGGTAACTTTTATTATCCATACAAGTAAACTGGAACTGTCATCTAAATCCTCCCTGCAACTCACCACCACGTTACAGATGCATGTACATACATACACAGAGACATATATGCAGACACACACACAGACACATACATACACCGTGTTAACAGACAAAAGTGTGTTTTCCTTCCCAGTTCCATTCTCTGCCTTTCCCTTCTATTCTTTATGGAGCTGAACAGCCAAGCAATAGGCAGCAAAAAAGAACACAAGGACTTAAAGTTTTAATTTTATAGAATTAGGAGTGAATAATAATTTAGATTCATGAGAGCATACAGAAAGTTTCCACTGTCTTGTACTATATAGAAAAGTAGTGTCAACAAAGTAGGAAAATCACGCAAAACAGATGCACCACAGCTAGGAATTTCATTTCCATTTTTATTGGACATATTTACTAAATTCACTCACATGGTGCAACCACTCATGCATAATTCTGATGAGGTGCTACTTCCTTCTTTTATATATCAGCCTTTGAATGATATGCTTCCCCTAAAAGGACAAGGACAGAATGCCAGTTACCTCTGAGGGCAGAGGCTTTCTACACTAGTGGCTCTGAACCATTCCTTGTAAGACCAAGGGACACCTTAATTAAGCATCTTGAGCCATGGCAGATCTTCCTCATGTCTGCTACACACAGCTGGCAGGTGGGAAGCCTCCTGGCTTGCTTCCTTCAGAGCCTCATTTCCATCTGAACAGGGCTATTCCCAAGTCTCCCCTAGCCACTCACTCCCAGTATATATGAATTTACTTCAGGATCTCACCCCCAGCGAGAGAGCCCTTAATAAGCATTCCCAAGGGTCCCCCCTGCTTGGTGCCCTCTGGAACTCCACACCAGGAAAGCTAAAAATGGTTCTACCTTCCTTTCAAGCTGGAACAGCAGCACGACCCCCATCCCCCACCCCAATGGGTGTCAGAGAGAGGGATTTCGAAATATAGGTGGCTTTTGACTCAAACGCTTGCCCCAGGAAAGACTTCATTTAATGCAGCAGCTTCCGAGTCATAACCAGACATCTCTGACCTGTGGAAGGCCAGAGCCAGCTATTAAATGACGGGCCTCTCGTGGCACTGCTGGGCAGCTGGGCTCTGGGTCAAATAATCTCCTCACTGCCACCCTGAAAGAACAATGTGGAGCTGGTAAATGGCAAAAATGAACCAAAACATTTTTTCACAATGTTTATGAAAATTAAAATATTAAATTATTTTCCTGACAAACACTAAGGGCCAACTTGTGAAAGAAGATGCTTGAGGCGAATCTTTGGGGGTTTTTGTTTGTTGGCTGTTTTTTGTTGTTGTTGTTGTTTTTATATGGATAATGGAACTAAAAGATACTTCCTTTTAAAGAAATGTTTGTTAATTAATTGAATGATTGATTGACTGATTGAGACAGGGTCTCATTTTGTACTTCAGACTAGTCCCAAACTTACTCTGTAGCCCAGGCTGGCCTTGAACTCACAGCAATCCTCCTGCCTTTGCCTCCTGAGTGCTGGGATTATAGGTGTGAGCCACCATACTCGACATCGTGGTATGTGGTTACTGGGGATCGAACTTGGGACCTTGAGCTTGCCAAGTGGCTGTCCGAACCACTACGCCAAATCTCTGGCCCTCGTTAATTTTAAAATTGAGTACCCAGGTTCCCTTTTAGGTCCATTCCAACAGTTTAATAAGTCTAACCACTCAGAGAGCTGCGGGCTGAGAGCAGGAGGGCAAATGGAAACTCCCCTTCATGCAGCATTACAGCTATGGGAAAGGCAGGCTTCTGGAGCACACAGAGTACTACTGTAATGGCACTGATCAGGCCCCACAGTTGCAGGCAGAAAATGAACTCCAAACTGATAAGATATGGATTTTAAAAATTTGCAAATTCAGATTCACAGGAAAATGGAAAAGTGAACCGAATGAGTTTTAAATGATACATGCAAGCCTTAAAATCTGTATGATTGGCAGAAATGTGGGTCCTGGGTATGCCATTCCAAGAGTGTTTCCACTAGGAAAGTGGCTGATTCCAATCTTTCCGCATTACAGTAAAACACAGAAGACAGTTGTTTTAGATTAATCAACAGGAAAAAACCCATTAAACTCGAGGAATGACATTCATGAGACTTTTAAGAAATAAAGGAAAATCCCTAAATAAATATCTGGGCTACTTTCAATACGAGAATCTGCATTTAAAACAAAGAATTAATTGTGGGAAAACCAAGTGAGATAAGTGATTCTCTTCAGGAAAAAAAAAAAGCCAAACATGTTCTTGGGTAAAAAGATAACAGCAAGAAAGCTTAAAGTGCAGCTTTTGTTTATTTGTTTTAGCTAAAAAATAACTCAGTGTTTCTTGGGAAATTATATTCTTCTAAATACCAAAAAATCATACCATTTCTATTAAGCAGACGTCTTAAAAGCTTAAAAAATTTCTTATTAATAATAAATCAAGTCTAAAAACCTGGTAAGGAATGCTACTTTTTAACCCAAAAAAGAACATGTAACATTTTTGCTCAATTCTATAGCATAAGATGTGATCACAAAATATGACCAATGCTTAAATGAAAAACATTATCACCGTAAAGACACACTGCAATTAGTCCTTCTCAAAATCTTTCCCATCACTTCTAACATACTTACCCATGTTCCTGGCACTTCCTGAAGCAGCTCTGAACTCTTCTTTTCTGGGTCCCTTGATATTTGAAATTGACTTAAAATGTTTAAAACAATCTCTGTCAAATAAAAATATTAAGTGGTGTCTGCATCCACCTTATTTATTCACCAGATCTGGCACCACTGAACTTCTGATTCTTCTCCAAAGTCAAAATGACCATGAAGGCTGAACGTTCTGAATGGACTCAGGACATCAGGGCAGCCCTGATGTGTGTAATCATACTTGGGAATGAGGACTTCCAGAACTGCTTCGGAGAGTGCCAAGGGTGGGATAATGTGTTCAAAGCTGCACCTGGTATATGTGTGCCTGTGTGTGTGCATCTGAGGGGGATTAATGATGTGTCTTTTACTGTAAGAAATTTCTTAGAAAGTTAAGCATTCACCAGCTTTTTGGATCATACCTCATCGTGCTCTAAAAGACAAAAGATCTGCTTTTCACCATAAGAGTCATAAATGTACATTTCCAAATGAAGATCAATTTTATTATATGAAAACATTCCTAATAACTGGCTTAAAATTTACTGTAAAAGATTTCTATTCACATAATATCTTAGCTTGAAAGTCTTGAAATTTTTTGTTATTTCTAAGTCTCATTTTTAATAAAATAGTTCTTATCTGTGTTTTACTGGTATTCATACTACTAAGTGTGATTCACAGGTCCTTGGAGAGCAGACGGATTTAACAGGCAGAATCAGACAGGGTACTGAGAAACACCTTGGGGACTGCGTGTGACATGAGACTGATGCTAGAAAAAGAATTTCAGCTCATTATCTTAGAAACATATTGGTTAAGTACCGAAAGCACAGCCACAGAAAGTCAGGCCAGGAGCAAATGTAAGATTGATAGAAAGAGACTTTTGCAAAACTGTGCACTACCCATACAGTAGGATAGTATAGGATCAGTTTGTTTTCTAAACGATCACTGGTTAAAGTTGATCTATCTAGCAACACGCAGCTAGTTAGGTATAAGTTAACACAAGAGGAAAACACAGCAGTCACAGTTCATCATATGTGGATCAGCCACGTGGCTTGTGAACAGAATGTGACACTGGGCAGTACCAGTTTGAAGGCTGAAGACTGAGACAGAAAAAGGAGAAAGAACAACGATAGACAGGAGTCGGCAAAGTGGGCACAAGAATCCTGCTATCGTTTGATAAAATCTTCTTTCTGACATGAGGGAAATAAAAATGAATAGCTACAAGCTGTTTTTCCCCTAAATTACAAAGTGGGATATTGATGATTATGCTAAAGGTTCTAAGTGCTTTAAGATATTAGCTTATTTGACTTTCAACCTTCATAAAACTGTATGCAGTGGTCTTTACACAGGCTATGACTCAGATTGCGAGGGAGGCTCCGAGACCATGGACAGGAGGTCTGGGTGCCAGGCCTCTGCCCTTTGCCCCAGGTCAGGCACCTGGAGTTGCCCATGGGAACCACCACTGCCAGACCCCATCCCTCAGTGTAGATGCTAACTGGCATACAGAGCACTGTGTTGTTTATCTAGTAGTTTCCTTTCCCTTTTTAGTTCCTTTTTAGGATTCTCAGGGTTGAGCATGATTATTTTCTATTAACCAAAGAACAGTTTTCCCACCATGCCTTTCATTCCCTCCCTGCACCACATAGTCTGGGCTTCCCAGCCCAGCCACCTCCTCACAGTTTCTCCTGGTGTTGCTCGGGCCAGCTCACAGCCCCAGAAGCACCATGTGCAGAATGGTGTGTGGCCACGGAAGACACTTGGTGTTTGTCTTTCTTCAGACACATGGCATTCATTTCTAAGTATCTTGTTAGTCACCAGTGACTTCATGTGACAGAGGGCAGCCTAGCTGTGCAGATGCCAGCAGGTAAAGGGCATCCTAGTTAATGACCACTTCTTCCAGACTGCTTATCACAGGGCTGGGGCATCAGTCAGGTCCCAGCTCTTAGCCCAGCTTCGTGCAGTCAATGAGTCTTGGCAAGAAGCTGAGAGGGTTACAACTTGTCATTTGTCACACACCCGGAGCCCTCTTTGTATGGCTCTAACAGCGGACATCCCGACAGACAGTCCATGGACACACTGACCCCTCTTTCTGAGGACCCTGCTGGACAGCTCAGATGAGCACTGCCCAGCCTGAGCGCTTACCTCCGGGGAGAGCCATCGTCATGGGGCTGGATGATGACCACCTTCACAGTCACGGAAGTCCGCAGCAGGTCGATCATCTGCTCATGGGTCAGTGTAGCCACAGCCACCTTGCAGATCTCCACCAGGCGACTGCCTTGGCGGAGGCCAGCCTTCCAGGCAAAGCCAAAAGGCTCCACATCTGCGACGATGCCCTCAAAGTTCACGTGGAAGCCGAGCTGGCCCAGCCCATTCCTCCTCAGGGTCATCTCGACAGTCTCGCAGCCTTTAGTCACTATCTGCGGGGAGGGAGATGGTCAGAGATGCTGAGCCTCATCTTAGCATCTGCAGGTGTCCCTGTCCTTTGGGCCTCCTAGCTTAGAGGATACCACACAGCTCTGCCTTTCCTGCACAGGACAAGGGTGCTGAGATCCAGAGCTTACCGTGAATAACCCTGGTAACAGGTACACAGAAAATACAAAAGCATCACTACAGTTTCTGTTTCCTTCTTCAGGGAAATACTCCTGAGGAAGCTTTAATGGCCTAGACCTTTCGTGGAGTGTGAACTCTGACAATGCCCTCTGTACTCTTACTTCACCGAGTCAGCCTATAGGCATATACGTTCTATTGTTCTAGATGGATTATTGCAATGGCAAAATGTGGAGAATTCCAAAACCATGACACATTTCAACCACAAAGCACTAAAGCCTATCAGAAAACTTCATTCAACTCAAAATGATGTGGTCCTCAACACTTCTGAGCTACTACTGAGTGGTAGCTTCTCAGCTCAGAAAATACCCCAGCAGAAGCCAGAGATATCCTGCTCTATCCCCAGGGTCCCTCTTCTGGTGAGGAGAGTGACCATCTGTGCATGCGTGGTGGTGAGAACCCTTCAGACCAACAGGGACTCCCTAGACAGGCTCCTGGCCATCTGTTAACAGGGATGCGTGGGGGGTGGTGCTCCTGTGGGCAGCAGCAGGGCCATCTGTGCCTGTGGCCCTCTCTCATCCTCCTGGGCAATCCCAGGCAGTGGCAGTTCCAGAGCCTGTCCCTTCCAGAGTGGGAATCTATGCAGTCCCACAAAAAGGGACATGAAAGGAAGGAGGTGGTTTCAGCCCACTCGCACACTAAGGACCAGTAATTAGTTTCTGCAACCCACAAAAGTGCTTACTGAGCGTAACTTACCGTGCAATGAAAGGAAAACACGGGCTCATTAAACATCATTTGATGACTATGACATCATTTTTTTTGTGGGAAACTTCAAGTTGGGAGGTATCATATCCTATTCTCCAAAGCCCAGAGGCAATGTACGAAGTTTCAGTTTAATAAATGTTCATTTCCATGAAACACGCTCTGAATATACAGATACCTATTTAATAAGACCTCTGACTACAAGTACAGCTGAGGAACTAGGGCTAGGGCTATGTATCAGCACTGTGTCTTGTTTCCATGGAAACCAGAAGTGCACACATAGTCCGTCAGCGTCTCCCAGACAAGCCTGACATTCGGGACTCAGCTAAAAGGGAAAAGGGATTTGCCAGTGTTTGTCAGGGGTGAAGCTTTGAAAGACTGGGGTTTTCAAAGTTATAAAATGAACTCATTTATAACTTGAAAAAGCACTTCTGTAATATGCAATCTGGTACATATTTCCTTTACCACTTCTTCAATTATGTACTGAGAAATCTTACCAAAAGACATCTAAAACTTCCCCTGCCATCTTTCAAGTATGAATGACAGGAAATTCAACATTCCTACATTAGAATCAACCAGGCTTTTCTAGAGTGCTACATGCTGTGTCTCTTCAGCTGATGTCTACCATTCACTGACCACCTCCTCTGCTTTGGCTTTTATTTCTTCATCCCTCTGTTCCTTGCCTCTTAAAACCCTCTAAGTCTGTAGGTTAGTTTGTTTCCACAAACTCACAATACAAATCATCCTAGACACTAACCGTGTCTCTCAAACATATCCTTGATATTGAGCAGCTTAGTCATCTTGCTAGGAAATGGCAGGATGGGGTCCGTAAAGCAGCAAATGTGGAAGAAGCCAGGTGTAAACACCTTTGCAAAGTATATTTTGGTGGCCGGTAACTTGGTCCTTGTGTATAACTTATGATGACTCAGGGGCTATGCTCAAAGGAGGCCTTGGCAATTAGCAAAACCATAGCACAGCTTGAGACCCACAAGCATAACTCAAGAGTGAATTCCCTAGGGCTATGAGCTCATCACGCTCTTCCCACTATCTCCACGCTCATGGTTGGTCCTGCGCATGGACCTGCCGGAACCTGCTGAGGCCTGTTACTATCACCCATGTTTGCAGAAGCAGAGCTATTTCTCCAGGGCTAACAGACATGGATCTAATTTTTTTCTCTCTTATATGAGATATTTAATAATGAAAGGAATAATTATATTTTGTGGAAGGACAGGAGACAAGAAATGAATATAGCGGGCTTTGCTTACTGTCCAAGGCTAGGCTTGAACCTGCCAACCTCTTCCAGCTTCCGAGAAAAAAAAAAGAAATGAATGTAATTTCTCCTTTTTTCCATGATTCAGAGTTGAGATCTTTTCTGAATTAACAATTGCTATAATAACTTCAGGAGAAGATTTACTACACACGAGATGTTCTCTGGTCAAAAAGCTTGGTCTTTCCTCACATTACACAGAAAATACAATCACAATCAGAAAAAGATGTGTTCATATTGTTACCTGTACTCAGGTAAAACTTACATCTCACTCAGAATTAGGCATGTTTCTGGATATAACAGGGATCCAAAGAAATCTCTTTTTAAGACTGACTTCTGCTTTTTCAGGTTTTTCTAAACTCAACGGCTAAGTCTTTAAAACCGCCATAAGAAGCTTGCTGGAAGAGTAATAGAAAATTTAATCTAATTAAGATATTTAAGAAAATACCTGCTGCTAATATGCACAGAGAGGAACATGTAAACAAGTCTCAGTTGATCATTCTGTGCCCAGTGATTACTCACTGTGAAGATGTGCCCGTGTCAGCCACGATAAATAACTACTCATACAATTTTCCTTCAAATACTATCAACAGAGGTCCTAATTCTTATATTAGAAACTTTGTTTCACTCTTCCAGTCACTTTATGGTGGGTGGTTCTCCTCCATGTTTTGTACAGCACCCCTCAAAAGAACCCAGGTTAACAATTAACCTCTGTATCCATGAAACAGGGCAATTTATTCTCTAAGTGCTAGAACCATGGTAGGACTTCCCTGGTGAAACCTGCTAGGCATCTGGGTTGAAAACACAAAATGTGTACTTACTACCAATCGCTGCACAATTTCCCGTATGTCTTCAGCACAGTTATCCACTGAGGACAGGAGGATACACTCTCCCCTTTCATAAAATACTTTGATACTCATTAATCCAGAGGTCCACCCAATAACATCCCTGCAGGAACAGTTAAACACGACATTCTTGGAATCCTTTTCAATCAACATTATGAACTCATTGGAAATCCCGAGAAGACACTCGATGTCAGCAGATTGGCCAAAGTCCCGTGCAACCACATGCCACATGATGGCCCCAATGCTGAACAGGTGAGCATCCTTCCTGGGCTTCACTCTCTCCTTCTTCTTTGCACCCAATGTGATAAAGCTGAATTTCGCAGAGGTGTCGACCGTGGCGGTTGTGACAAAGTTCTCTGCCAGGTCTTTCAAGTACTCTTGCCTTGTTCGAGTAGCCATTGCTCGAAATTTTTCCGATTTATGGGCTGCATTCTCTGCATTGATTACTTTGGCTAAAAGGAAGTCCCGAAACACTGCTGACTTTGGAAAAGTTACACCTTTGGGAATTGGGGGACCAAATGGCGGCACATCCTTTGACCTGGAAACTCCAACACTGGGAAGAGAAAGTTAAGACAGGATGAGATAAGCCATGGCTTTCGGACAGAGCCCACCTATGCCTAGGTTCCTCTTTCCTAATCTTGAACATTACGGATAAGGCATTTTCAAAGGTTGAATCTCGTTAGTAAATATGTTACCGGTCAAAGTTCTGAAAATCCAAAGACTCATCATCTGTGAAGGATTTGTGTATACTATCTCCTACAGAGGAAAATAATACAAAGTACACCTATGCTGATTTCTAAAATATTTCTCCCTTAGTAATTTCATAAAACCCAGAAAACTTAAAAGAAATAAAAGTAAAAAGTTAATATTTAGCATATTTGATTTGGCCCAAAAATAATAGTTAATAAAATAATACTAAATAGAATAAAGCTCTAGGCTTATGTTTCCAATCCATGAAAAAGGTTCATTTTAGATTATTCTTCATAACTACAGCTCATTAGGGGAGGTCCCAGAACAAAAAGCCAACTCACCATGTTGGTACCAATACTGTCTATTTTAAGCATGTTGTCTACATAGCACAGATCAGTGGTGGTGAACCTGTAGCATGTGTGCCGAAGCGGGCTGTTCATTATCAGTGAAAATTCTTAAAGGTTCACCAACACTGGTAATAGATACTGCATTTTCTCAAATATTCTTCCTAAAAGGAGTCCTGAGCACTTAGGCCAATGTCCTAAGCAAAGAGGTATGCAAGAATCACTGCAGAGGAAAGCACGCAGCTTGGCTTCTCAGATGACTCCTGGCTTATTGCAAAGGGCCCACCACGGAGTCGCTCATGTGCTGTCCGGACTCCTGGCTAGGAGGGCACGCTCCACTGGGAGACAGTTTCTAATAGATGGACACCAGCACCATGTGACAGCTGGACAGTCTCTCAGCATGCGGGGTATGCTCTGCAGTCTGCACAGACCACAGAGCCCACAAACACTCTTGAGGCAACTGCCTGAGCCTGAGGCAGCTGCACTGGCAATGACTGCTTTAAACTGATACAGGAAAGCAACTTCTTCGTTTGTTTGTTGAATACTGAGGACTGAACTCAGGTCTATGCTCTGAGCTGTATCTCTAGCTGTTTTTTTTTTTAAATCTTTATTGGTACATTAAATATACACATCATGATTGCACTCCATAATGGGGATTTGTACCAGTATAAGACACAACTTAATTCTCATTTTTTCCCATAGCCCTACCCACCCTACACCCCCCCCATATACATAAAATTTGTTTCCTTACTTTTTTGTTACAATCTCAACATTGTCCCCTTTCACCTTATTTTACATTGAGCATTTTCTATTTCACAATATATAACACACAATGCTAGGACTCATTTACATCTTCATTTTCTCATACCAGAGAAAAGATGCGATATGTACCTATCTGTGCCCTATTTATTTCACTTATG
>PVIR01010715.1:0-49150 GCA_004026965.1 Petromus typicus | reverse complement strand
TGAGCAGCTGACTGTGGAAGGGCTTCTGGGCGCCGCCGTTCAGCAGGAAGTTCCTCTCCTCGAACTGCAGCCCCCTGTCCAGCACGGTCGTGCACTCCTCGGAGGGCAGAGTCACGTCCACCGGGTTCTCCAGGAGCTCCACCTCGTTCCCCAGCCAGACCCAGTCGTGGGAGTGCGGGATGTTGCCCTGCTCGCTCACCGAGAACCTCTTGTGTCTGTATTTCCATGCAAACGCCACGCAGTTGATCAGGAAGACCAGGATGGCCAGGCAGAAGACGCAGAGCAGGGCATACATGCCGATCTCCAGGTCTGTGAGGCCCCTCGAGGTCATTGCAAGGTCGCTGGGGTCGCTGAGTTCCGGCGACCTCCCTTGAGTGGGGAAGCTGGTGAAGGCATCCGCACTGCCACTTCTGAGCACCTTCCCGCCCTGCCCTCCCACGGGAGCCTGGAGGGTGGCACTGCGGTTGGTCCTCTCCTCCCGGCCAGCGGATGCGCCATGCTGGAACCGCTCCTGCACGGCCCACTCCCGGCTCCCTTCGCGCTCTATGGAGTTGCTGAGGTGGTCTCTGTACTCCCGGTTTGCGCCCTCGATGTCATTGCTGCCTCCTTGGTGCCCATCGAGCCCCGGTTCAAACTTGACCTTGACGCTCCCTTTCCCCACAGCGAGGACACTCTTCCTCTTGGTCTTCTGACAAGGCTCACTGATCATCATCTCCAACTTGACCAGCGGCCCGTGTCCTTCCCCCTCTGCAGACACCACCGGCCACTGAGACTGGAGGTGTGGCTGGACGGACACCACCATTTCATCCAGCGACACAATCAGTGGTGATGGAGAAATCCTTGGGGCCATAGATGTCTAAAAATGGAATTGAGTTGAGCAAAACTCTGGTGAAACAAAGCTGAAACAATTGCTGTGGCCAATCTTTGAATTTGCAAATTCTTATTCACATAAATGTTCCTTCCAAACAACCCATTCTGTGTACAATATTAGAAGAAAATAAACCCCACAACTCTGTAACTTTCCACAGTTCTCATCATGCATTAGATTGTAACTTAATAATGACCAATATCCCAGTGATATGGAGCAAAAGTAGTATCTTTTGATAAAATGTAGAAGAACATACTAACTTATGCCATATCCTATATTGCATCCACATATCTTTCTTAAAACATTTTGATGAAATTAGGAGATGGATCCCAATCATTTTCAAGTGCAGCTAATCAGGCCATCACTACAGATTTACGTTATTATTAAATTATAATGTGCTGGGAAAAGTACACAGTTAGAGCAGCACAGTACTGGCTTAAAGTACTTGGAAATGGATGTTCAATAATTCCACCCTACTTGAAAGATATAATTCTCCTGATGTCTTCTTAGAATGATTTGCTAAAACTCTAAAATGTGCAAAAGTTTTAGCATTGACCATAATTACGGTGAGTAGATAGCAATTTGGTGACTTCTCACAGCAACTGAAATGGAATTTCTGCGTCAAAACTGCCTGCTTTTGTACAAATGGAAAAGTATAATCCTTCTGTCATAGTCCACCAGTGACTGTCAGCTGCACAGTTCATCTTGCAGTGGAGCAAATGGCACAGGGACCCATGACAGGCATTGAAAGCCCTCTGAGGGGAAGGGGTCCTGCCACGGTGTGGTGCTCTAAGCAGCGGGCAGATCAGACAAAAGCAGATCTTCAGAAGGATGAAAATGTGAGAACTGCCATCTCAGCTCGAGCGCTTTCTGGCGGTTTCAATCCCAGACTCCGGAAACCGGGAGGACAGCTATCTTGAGGCTGCCGGGTCTCCAGCACTCCCGTCTCTTTAAGAATATCCCAGAAAACCACTCTCTTTCCTTCAGCTCCACATTGTGTTTCTCACTGTTGACCAGTGTCCCCGAGAAATCACTGTCTTTTCAGTCCAGACGAAGCTAAAGAGAGGAAGACAGTTGAAGCAAAATGAAAGCCTTTGTCTGTGCTCAATACAGTGTCACCAAACCAAAAGAAAAAGAAATCAAAATTGGAAAAGATGTATGAAAACAATCCACTGTAATCATGAGAGCAGTTTATTTTTCAGTCCCAGCATCATCATGACTGCTTGAACCTTTGTAATTGATGTTTGTACCAAAACATTTCCGCACTAAAAGAACACAAGTGCTGAAATGATCTATTAAAGCTTTCCTAATCGTGTGATTCTACTTGCCAATTAAAGGCTCATTTAAAAAAAACCTCCATATTTTGCTTCTTTGACTCAGTTAAAGCTACTGTCTTGAAAGAGATATTTAGATTAATTTCAGGTGATAATTATTTTGAATCCATTGTGCATCTTGGTGTGAGGCTGCCACAGTGAGGAGCCAGGGCATCAGAGGGTGGAGCTGTAGGTCCAGAGAACAAGAGGGGTGGGCGTAGGAAGCAGTGAGGGGGACACTGTGTAGCGTGTCACCCGTGCCCCTGGCTTCCTCTGTTTCCAGAGTGGTTTCAACATTCAGGACAAGGCTGTGATGGTCCTGCTGACTTTCTGAGTGCCTGGAAGTCACAGTGGGGAGAGAGATTAGTGGTCCAAGCACCAGCCTGTGTATGTACCCTCAGTTATGTAGGGTATGTCAGCACGGAAGCTGTGGCCCATAATCCTGACTTGTCAACTTTGTTGACACTGGGGACAGCTGGCACAGCAGGTTCTGGGGTGTCTGGGTGGGCCTCTGGGGCCTGGCCTCAGGTGCTATCTCTGCGATTCACCCACTGCTTTCTATGTCCCACCCCGCTCAGGCCCCGCTCCAATGCCCCCCTCACCACGAACTAAGCTTTGCTCCACCACACCCAGCCCCAGGCTTCTGCCTTCGAGTCTGCTAAGCCGGCATCAGATCTGAAACCTTGAGCTAATTAGATCTTTCCTTCTTTGGGCTGGAAGTGTTGGGTATTGTGTCTAAGCCTCAAGAAAGCTGACTAATGCAGTAAGTGGATGGTTTGTAAAAGGGGTAGTTGGAAAGAAATTGGGGATGAGCATGTAGTTGTATTGAGAATATGTGTTGGTTAGCCTCCAAATCATTATCTTATCAATATTAGCCAGAAAATATCCCCGGTGGTTGTATGAGAAGAGATAGAATATAAAGCTCTGGTGATTTCATGTTTTCTGCAAGAAGTAGACTTTCAATTTTCAAAAAATGTTCTTATCCAGTGCTCAAGTCCAAGTACAGATAAAATGCTCAGTTTCAAATATCTATGGGGTTTTCTGTGTTCAATTACTAATATAAGGAGAGTGGAGATCCACAGTTAAAGGAAAATACTACTTTCATTTGTTTTCACTTTTCTAGTAAGAGTAGCTTGACAGAGCAGATATCTTGGTGTGCAGTCCCATCTTGTGAAGCAGAAATGTCCATATAATTACTTCCATGTCACTGATAGTGAAAGGCTCGGAGACCTGCAGGGCCACGTGTGTGTGTAACCCATCTGACAAATGACCTCTGTAGTGTTTGGAGCGGGAAGATCTCTCCTAAGTCTCTCGTGGTTAGAGTCAGGGTTTTGAAAGGCTATGGGCTTGTGGGGGCGCTGCACTCATCAGCGGATCAGCCCACTGGTGGGCCCAAGAGAGCTTCTGAGGAGGACCAAGTGTCCTTGGGAAAGTCGGGGAAATGCTGCTCAGGGGCACGAGGGCAAGGATTCCATATGGGGGATTCTGGCAGCAGACACTGCTAAATCCTTCTCAAAGAAGCAAAGGCTGTTTTCTGAATTGACTTTGTGAATCAAGGTCAGAGGCAAGGAATCAAGATGAGAGACATCCAACCAAGCCTAGGAGGAAACACTGATTACGGATGCACACCACTGACCAGAAACGAGCCTCTGCTCTGCGGGAAAGATTGACCAAGAGGCAGCACCATGGAGGCCAAGAGTGTGGTTTTTCCACTGACTGAGGAGGGCTCTGATCTCTGTCCTGCCTTTCAGCCCCTGCACAATGAAAACCTGTCTGACTTCATTCCTGCACCTGCAAAATGTTGACACTGTCCCATGTCACTTTGAAGACTGCCAGGAGAATAGAGAGCGCCAGTTCATGCAAAATGATGCTTAGTACAGCTTCTCAGAGCAGGAGAGTTTGATCACTTCTCCATGCACTGCTTTATCATCTTTGTTACTTGGTACTCCTTTCCAGCTGGGGATGGACTCATCACAGTGCTTAGATCCTTCTACCTCTAGTGTCAGTATCGCTGTCGTTATTCTGACAAGCACTTCACAGGAGAGATAAGAGGGACAGCGATCACTCTAAGCAAATGTTCTCAGATCTCCCCCACCACTATTCCTACAGGGAGCAAAAGACTAGATCTGACGTAAGCTCCTTAGCCTCGTGTTCGCAGCTTCCGCAGCAGCATGGACACACATCTGCCTTCACTTCCGCTTCTCTCCGGTGTTCACAATTAAATACTCAGCCCCAGGCAGTCTCTGATTCCATGTCTCTCATTATGCCCACATGCTGAGGAGTCTATCGACTCCAACACTCAGTTCCTTGAGCCAATAACTATTTCTAAAGCCAAAGCAAAAAACAATAACAAAACTGTGTATCACAAATCACTTATCTCTTTGTGGTGTTTAAGGTTTAATTTGTGTCCCCCCTATATGTTGCTATCTTTAACAGCCTCTCTGTAAGGATAGTTATAGGAATGCTACTACAAAAAGTAAACTGCTGGCACTAATCAGTGTATTTTAACAAGCTCAAGAAGCAAGAAGTTGCCCATCCACTTCTCCAGTGACGTCTGAAGCAAGGAGCCAACTCTGTTATCCAAGCAGCTGGACTGAGCTGTATCTTCCTCTGGTCACAGAGAGAGGGGTCCACGTACCAGCCAGAGTGAATATCCACACAGCATAGAAGGCCACGCTTGGGGGTCTCATGCCTCTTCCTGTGGCAGACGCTGCCCACTTTGGAGTGGTGAACCGTAAGGTTCTGGGTGTTGTATGCGGGCCACACGGCTGCACCCGTCACTACCTGTGTCTCCATGTTCTGCTCTGCAATCAACCTCCATCCCTGAACTCCAAGGGGGTCTCTCAGGCAGTCTCCTACCACCTCCTTAAGTCTGGAGCGCCTAGGGAATGTTATACCATGGAACTCGATCTTTGGCATCTAAGAATCATCACGACTTCTATAGTTTCTCTCCTAGGAAGGGTTTGTGACTACACATGGGGAGTGATGGTCACCAGATTGTCTCCTGGAACAAGCAGATAGATTGCCCTTGACTGGTTACCCAGGTTAGTGATATCACTTCCTGTAGATAAGTCCCCTGATTGGTTCTTCAGTTCAGTGATGTCACTTCCCATCTCTGCATTCTGCCGTCCTAGTAATTTTTGCTTTGTGACGTGGTGATCAGCGTCATGTGACAGCGATTGTGACTGTGAGGTTTGCTTTGTGGTTTCCTTATGGCTGCACAAGTATGGCCACAGCTCTGGATTCCGATCTAGGTGGATGGATAAAGGACTCTCACCCAAGGCTCATGCATTCCAGAAAGAGAGACTTCTCGAAGCCTCCCAGAGCTTCCCTGTGGCTCATGAACAGTGGGTAATTGGTCCAGCCTTGACTAAAGGAAACCTGGGTCATTTAGACAGACTTGACTCTGAAGATCCGACTGCAGCTGGAGGTATTTCTCTTTGTAAGGAAGTGTTTGCCACCTGCAGGGGCCATTGTCCAAATGTCATGGGCCAGAGAGAAGTGAGGAGCAGAAGGGTGTTTTATGGCCTTGTGGGCACATTGCAGGAACATTTAGGACTCCCACACGCCACCACCTTTTCTCACTTCTTTCCCTTGCTTCCCCTCAGCAGCCAGTGGTATTTGACAGAGTCTGGGATCATACAATTTATCTGAATCAGGGCTAACGATGAGTTCATCCCATCGTTTCAGGCTCCATAAATCTACTCACGGTCCATTCACAAACTCCAGTTTCTCTCCAGTAGAGTCCACCCACCTCCTCTCCTGGATGGATCAGTTTTCTATCCCTTTCCCGAGGAGTAGAGTGGATAGAGAAGCTAAAGTTGTAGATTTTGTTCTTTGTTTCTTTCCTTTCCTCGGACTTTCCTGTTGTGCATCACGTTGAGTCCTTTTTATTGACGTACCTTCCAATTCACTAGTTTTAATTCTTTAATACCTCATTCAATGTCATTTTCAGCTTCTTTATTGTAGCACTTACCCCTAAAGTGTGTTTATGTCTTTTAAAATAGCTTTTATGTATCTACCTGCTTAATCTTCATCTTAAACATGTGGATCACATTAATAACAATTATTTTGCTACTTTTGGTTATTAATTCCATCATCTGCAATGTTTCTCCCAGGTATTTAGAAGTTTATGTGGATTTTGTGAGATTGTTACCCTTATTTGGACTTTATACAAAGTAAACGTAGCAAAGCACATTGTGCCTCATAGCCTTCTGCACTCACATGTCTTAAAATGAGGGTAAAGGTGAATATTCTTCTTTGTGATAGAACGTGACCTTTTCGGTACGTGCGTCCGAGCTGTGTCAGGGAGGACCCATGTCCTGCAGCTGGGGTTCAGTCTGTCCTGTCACTGACGTGCTGTGCCGCTCTGTCCGATGCCCTGTGGACGTAGTATTTCCGCTCAGATCGGCGGTAGCCCAGTCCTCCCCGAATGTGAGCAAGGGATTTTTCTGTGTCGCTTCACACAGCTTCAGGTCGTTTCCACGCACGGATGTATAGATCAATACATAGCTCAAGAGCAGATCCTCTGTGGACCAGAATTCGTTCTCTTCTTGTGAACAACTCTTTTTTCCTCCCTCTGCCCTGCCTACCCAGCTGCCCTGACCTCTTCAGGCTCCATCTCTAACTTCCCAGCCTCGGAACTGACAATCCTGCTGTGATCCCCTCTCTGTGCTCCATCCCCTGTGTCTGGGGATGCTTCCCAGGAAATAAGGCAGAGTAATAAATCATAGCACCCGGCCAGTTTACCTTCTCTTGGGAGGTCAGTGTACTGCAGTTTCTGGAAACCGCCAGATCATATATTTGTCCATTTTTCAGAAGTTTCAGATGGAACTTAGCTTTTCATCTTTGTTATTCCATCTTGGCCAAACGCAGTTCACAACCCATGAGCTCTGTCATCTTAAGCATTTTATCCCTGACATTTGGAGATTAAAAATAAATAAATAAACCGTGTGTTAGTATAGGAATTCAGGTGTTGCTATTTCATCAAACGGGTGTCCCCCAAAAAGATTAGGTCTGTTTGCCTGGGTGAAACATGACACGCTGTGCCAAGTGGCTCTTTGTTCCAGCTGAATCCCTCAGCCATTGGCACATGGGCTGGAGTGGAGTTTAGGTCTTTAGGATTTGCATAGAGAATTAAGCCAGGGGAGAATTAACCACAGGAAAGAGGCGACAGTCTGTAGGGTTCTTTTTTTTCACTGATTTTTTTTGTTGTTGTTGTTGTTGAAGAGAAGATTTAAGGAATCAAGGCGAAAGCACTTGGCAGAGTCCGAGCTTGTTGACTGCAGCCCCAAAGCTGGATTTCCACATTACACTCCAGGGGAAAGTGCTAAAGAGCGACCCAGTCTCAAGGGGCTCAGGAAGCTGAGCTCGGTGCATAAGAACCCGGGCGACCATAGATGCATCAACAGAACACACTTCTTTCAATTTGTTCTAGCTTGGCCAAAGTGCACTGAAATCTTCAGGTATAAAAACTCATGTCCTTAGTCATCTAAGGATGGGGGGGTGAAAGCCCCACCCCCACCATCTTCCCATGGAGAAGTTATAGTCCCGGCATTTCTGATATGAGAGATCAAGATCTGCACCAAAAATAAATGACATGACTCAATCCCTTATGTGGAGGTGGAATTTCACAACAGCAAGACGAAAGCCTATTGTGCAAGAATGTCATGTACAGAAGGGTCTTTGGGTGCTGGTGGAGACATAAGCAGGAGCTGAAAGCAAGACAGTCCGTAGAGACAGGATGGGGAACACAAGCCGACCGAGGAATCCTGGGGTGGTGTGTGCTGGGCCAGAGGCCACTCCATTTCCCTGGATCTCACGCATGCTTCCCTTCCTGCAAAATGCAACTCCCTTCCCTCGTTAAGGCCCCAAGCTTCCCCTGAGATGTTTTGTTTGCTTCCTGGTACTAGATTCATAATCGTTTTACTCCTTATTTATTTCCACTGTCTTTCAATAATTATTAAAATAAAGCACTCGAACTTGATCCAATAAAGGATTTCATGCATAGTAATTTCATAGTCCAAACAGTTCAAGTGGTTGGCATATTTTGCTCTTGTAACAGTGGTGCAGACCTTTATCATTTCTATCTGGAGATGTGTCACATTTCTTGATGGTCGAGATGGATAATTTTCCACTATCTTATCCTGGATGTGTGTCCATCAGGCACAGAATGTGCCGTCTCGATACACATGCACTTGATCACTGAAGTCAAGGAAGTGAACAGATGCATCGCTCAGCACAGTTACTTTCTTTTATTTTATATAAATCTTCTCTCCCAGCTGGACTTCCCCAGTGCACAGTGTGGCACTGTGAAGTACCAGGGTCATGTGGAGCATTTGGTGTCTGGAGTGCTTGCAGCTATCCCTAAACTGCATGAGGAGACCGAGGGACACAGGCTTAAATCTTTCCCCACGATGGTGTATTGAAGAGCTGGGATCTGAACTAAGCAGATCGGGCTGACACCCCACTCCTGTGACCACTACTACCTCTGCCTCTGCACAGGGACTGGGGATTGAGTCTTTGCCTCAAGTGTGGGGCCTCCAGCAATTCACCAGTCAGCCACAAAGTCCTCGTCATGCAGTATGAGAGAAATCGCTCAGCCAACGCAATACCTGCACTCAATAAACATTTAAGTTACCCAGTGATGGCTCATCACTGGATGTCCAGAGGGCTTACCAAGACAGGAGAAGCAAAGGCTCTGTGTAATATATGAACAGAGAAAATGAGAATGTGTGGTTTTCCTCCCATTCACAGGAGCACTCAGTTGGCTCACCAGGCATTAGCCACAATATTTCCAGCATGAGTGGAAGAAAAGAAGAGACCACCTTTTCCGATCACTGCTGGGCAGCAGCTATGGCGGAATAGGGCTTGTTAATGGCTTAGTTTGCAGAGCTTCATACAGTGCTATTGGACACACCTGTGTATTCTCTCCTTTGACCTTGTACCAACATAAAATAGGCCAGGGCCTCCAGACAGCAGCCCCCTCAACACTGCACTCAGTGGAAGTGGCCACCAAAGCAGCAGCCCAGGAAGGGTGGCCCCGCTTCTTCTTGCTGATTGATGCTTCCTGTGTCAGCCACTTTCCATTGCTAGGGCAGATGCCCGACACACAATTTAAGGGGCTAAGGTTTGATTTTAGCTCATGGATTCAGGGAGTTCAGTCCATGGTATCACATGGACTGGATCCCTGGCAGAAGAGCCGGGCAAAGGACAGCTGCCCCATGTGTGGTAGCCAGGGAGCAAAGGGAATGGGGACAGCCAGAAACAGACACCCCAAAGGCAGCTCTGCACCTCATCCTACACCCTGGCCACCTCTTCGCAGCACATTCAACCAAGACCTCACCTGAATGAGTCCACTGCCGGGCAGAGTCCTCTAGGATCCCATCACCTTTACCTGAAGCTTTTGTGAGTCCTTTTCACATCTAAACTGTCCACACTGACTTGGCTCCATCTTGGAGAAGTATTCTTTCCCATAAACTGGTTGCTTCTGCAAAGGAGAAATGAAGGTATATCTAAGAAGAGCTACCTTTTCCTGACTCGAGAATCAGCCTTAGCTAACATCTAACAAAGCAGCAACTTGTTCTTGGCAGCGCACACACAGCTACCATGTGTGTGAGTTTTTCTGGTGCAATTGACAGGATCCCTGGAGGTGGACAGCAGTTAGCTCAGACATGCACATGGCGTCACGTACTTTCACCTGAGTCTGGACATTTGCTCTGTATTTGTGAGGTGAGAACAATGCCCCCACAGCCCTGGAGCATCTCACAGCCCCATCTCCAGGACTATAGTGCTACTTGACCCAACTTCACCTGGAGGAGCAGGAGCTGCAGACCGACCTCAGCTTCTCACCAGCAGAGGTTCAGACCGGAAGGTGATCCCGTGTCCACAGGTGGGCTCGGTGTGACTGCAGGTGTCCCCGCAGTGAAACAGAACACAGACTAGGGGGAACCAGAGAGCTGGAGCATGAGCAGGACGCAATCTGACTGCTTGCTTCGGAGACAGAAGGAGTCTCTGAGCCAAGAAATCTGGGCCACACCAGAAACAAGGACAGGTCAGGACACAGACTCACCCAGAGGCCTCCAGAGGGAGTACGGGGACGGACAGGTTAATGTGGGTCTGACGTTACTAACTTGAGACTTCTGACATCCGGAGCCATTTGGAATTCCTCATCCTGATGATCTCTCTGAAATGAGAAATGTGAATAATGTCTAAGTCTGCCACAGAGACTGACTTGAAAGGTCAGGTGAGACAGAAAGGGAAAATATGGAGCACCACGTCTGTCATAAGGCAATGCTGAAATAAAGGCAAAGACTCTGATTGAAAAGAAATTTAAAAATAGTTTATTCTGAGCCAAGTTCAAGAGGCCTTAGCCCAGAAACATGGGTTCTAGTTATCCTGAATGACATGTGCTATGGTAGCAGAGGTTACTTCAGCTATTACTGTCACAGTAAAGATGCAGGCCATAAATCAATACATTTACCAATGACAGTGATGGGAACAGTGGGTAGTCTGGTGTCTCCAGTGAGGAAAACTCTTCTATGTGTCTCAGATACTATCTCAAAGAATTCTTAGCTTTACTGTGGGTGGGGGCTAAAGGCTGGTTCAGTTTAGTGATAACATTAAGGTTGTCTTTAGTCTTGAGAATGTGGGCTCAGATACAAAATTAGAAGTAATTTGTTGTTGAAGAGTATAAGACAGCCCACATTATTTTTGGTTCCCAACCTATTTAGAGTTTATCTTTCAATAGTCACAAATGTCCTACTCAACCAAAGTCAAGCAGTTGATGGCTTTAGGATAGACGGGGTCTCCTCAGAAAACTTCAGAAAAGACTCTGGCACAACCATCAACATTAAAATTGGTATGGGTATTGTCAGAGGAGACGAGATGCCCCTAATTAATTTAAGGCAAAGAAAAACTTTTGAATATTTCAGTAACAGATGTGGTTTTGAAATTGAACTACTTCCTGTACTGAGGGTACAGCCAATTTCATTGTGAGCTAAATTCTGCAAGAAAAACAGACAAAACTTATACCGATATATTCAGAAAGTCTGAACAGCTGGAAAATGAGAAAGAAATGTATTCTGACACCGCCCTAGACATGTTTTTTGTCTTAGTTTAGTTTTCACTCCCTGGAAGGTAAATAAATGTTATATCACTTCTTATTTATATTACCTCTCATTTTCCTCCCCAAAGATAGGTGAAAATATGCAGGACCCATCAGGACTGTCCTCAGGAGACACCAGTTCACATTAGTGCCTCTGTGGACTCTTTCTCCCCAAACTAACCCACCAGGGCCCACCCCCTGGTCTCACAGCTGACTGGACCCTCAACTTGCTGCTGTGCCCCTTGTGGCAAGACAGTACCACACCACAGATGGCAGTCCAGGGAAAGGTCAAACTTTCAAGCACAGTTCCTACCAACTTTTAACCATTGTAGTATTGAAACGCTGTAAGCCAAACCATCTTGCATTGAGGACAAGCCGTATATCAACAAGTACATAACATACAGAAGAATTAGACTTGCAACTGGTGCTATGAAGATCAGGAGACACCTGTAAACTGGAAATCTGGAGAAGCTCATCCTGCAAGGTACGGTCTAGTCTCCTAGCGGTAAAAGTGAGATGCGCCGATGTTACAAGTCCAAGTCCAGCAGCAGAAGCTGGATGTCACAGCGCTGGCATTCAGGCAGAGGCGGCCAAGCCCTCTTCAGCCATGCCATTCCACTCCGTCATAAAGAATTAGACAACACCCACTCTCACCAGCAGGACCATCTATCTGTATCACAAGATTCCATGGTTTCAAATGCTCAGCTCCCCTCACACACCCCACAGACACACCCAGAAGCAGTGTTGAGGCCTGTCTCTGCACCATGACCCAGGCAAGAAGGCGCGTAAAACTGACGATTGCAGAAGGCAACCTCGAAGAAGGCAGCACTGGCACAAAGGCTGCCCTCGGGGGTCGAGAGTGTGGGTTCCCTCGTGCAGACCGTCCCAGGCCTCACAGAGAGACGGGGCCTCACAGAGGCCGACACCGCTCCTGCACACCGCCATGCCTGACTCCTTTCTGACGTAACAATGGGAGGAAGATGAGCAAGGACAAGCAGCGAGGACCGCGGTTTCCCAGTGGCCGACTGCATCCATGCCTGCAGGCAGATGACGGGCTCGGTGTTGGGTACAGATCTCCAAATACTGGCGCGTTTTTAGGTTTTTCCATTTGTTGAAGCCTTGCATGATGCACAGATATATAGAGCCTGCACACGGCGTAACGTTAATTCAACTTTGACCTCATGAAAAATGAAGTCTCCAAGTCAGAAGTACAACCTGCTCAGCTGGGGTTTTCAAGTAAAAATGACTTTGCAGTATCTCTAAGAAATTCCCTTTCTTTCTACCAAGACTGTCTTAACTTAAGTTTCTTCCTTCACTTTTACATTGCAGAGGAAACTCCAGGCTTCTCTAACGTGAAGTACTTTAGAGTCAAATTTAAATTCAGTCTTTGTATAGGAGAAGCTGAAATATAAGGAAGGGCGGGCCTTCATCTTGTTGTTGTTCTTTTTCTAAAATAACTGAGTAAAAGGAGCTTAAAGGGCTTTTAAATAAAGTTAAAGGAGAATGAATGTTTGTGAAATCCAAGTTTTTTTTCTAAGAACTGACTTCTAAGGATCTGCTACAAAATGAAAGACCCAAAGACTATGTATAAAAGCTAGGAAGAAACAGAAAATATTGTAGTTCAAACAGATCCTTAGAAAGAACTTAAAAGAACTATGAAATAGAAAATATTTAAAAGGAAAGGGTGTAGGGGTAAATAATGAGGGGGAAATAGAATGTGGTAGTAATAAAAAAAAGGAAAAAAAGCTTATGTATGTAGGAGGTGGGGGTTGCAGGGTGGGTGGGGGAAGGGGAAAAATGAGAATCAAGTCGTGCCATATTCTGGTACAAACTCTCGATGCTAAAGGCGATGATGATGTGTATTTGTAATGTACTAATAAAGACCTGAATTTTTAAAAAGAGCTATGAGCTGGATGCTAATGAGTTTAAAGACAGAAACCAGGCCCGTTACCGGAAAAATGCGAGGAATCCCCCCACTGCGGGAGGGGAATGTGTTAGCGCTCAAATGAACTCATCTGAGACATGGACTCCCCTTCATTTCTCTATTTATTTTATTTTATTTTAAGGTGTACCAAAAAAGACGGAGCATAGGACTTATTATAAAATGGGTTTTATAATTTTGAAATTAAGATAAAATGTATTGGTAAGTCCTCAAAAGACTAAACAGAATGATCTTTTGACTTAGCTCTGCCACTCTTACATATTCCATAAAATTCGAGGCGGGTGTTATGGTGACACACGCACAATGACGTTTGTAGCCGCACAGTCTACACAAGCTGACCATGAAGCATGCCAGAAGCCCATCAACAGACGAATGGATAAAGAAAATGTGCAAAGCCTACAAAACAGAATGTCATCCAGCCGTAAATGAATAAAATTATGTTATTTGCAGGAGAATGGATAGAACCATCATGACAAATGAAATGAGCCGGACTTAGAAAATTGCGCATCCCGCGATTTCTCTTATTTGAGAAGTCAGACAGCGGGAAACCAGGCGATACACTTCTAGATCGGAGGCCGGGGACAGGTGGGAGAGAGGAGGAAAGGGGGGTGGCTGAGAGGATTGACCTCAGCGAGGATGCACTATGTGTGTCACCTTGCCCAAATAGACTTCATTATCTTATAACATTGGCATACACTCATAAAAAATTTGTATGAAAGAAAAGAAAAATGAAAGTCATTCATGGAAACGGCAAACATGCGTTTGGTGTGTGGACGCATTTTGGAAACATTCTTGCAGTTACAAAGGGCTGCGGAGACTTCACCCCTCCGCGAGTGAAGGGCCAGGTCCGCCTCCAGGTGGGGAAGCAGGATCCCGCACAGCCGCTCCGGAGCCCCAAGCCGCTCTGCGGCGGCCCCTCTGCTCACGTGGTGGCGGGCCCCAGCCCTTCACCGGCTCTGGCGGAGCATTCTCAGCAAGGGAAAAACAGTGATGTGTCAGGGAGCAGGGAGATGTGTCGACAACGGCTGGGCCAGGGTCTGACTTTGGCAGCAAACTACGTCCCCAGACAACTACTTCATGAAGAGGAGCCAAGGCCCTCCCACGGGCGCTGATCCTGTGCGTAGCTTCCACTCTGTGAGAAGCAGCAGAAGGTGCCGGGCTCCAACGTGGAGATGACATGGAGAGAGGACTCCCTGATGCAGCTACACCCAGTCCTGACCTCCATCCGGACCTGGATGACACTAAATCCTAAAGTGAGATGGCCACACGCTGGCGGGAATATCCGACAGTCTCCAGGCAGGGCTGTATCAGGGCTGCAGACTTCCTGGCCACCCACCACACCCTTCCAGGGACACCTGACAAAGTGGTCAGTGCAGCTCCGAAGACCCTAATGCTTCAAAAGTGCCACAGAGCATTTGTTTTGTAAATGACCATCTGCTTCTCAAAGTTTATTAATCCAGTGAATGTAGTGTTGTCATTGGCCCAGATTAAAAGGTATAGCAATATACACACAAACAAACAAAAACAAAACAAAGGAGGGCCAATCAAAATATAAACATCTCGGCAGAAGAATCTCCTGCTAGCAATTTATAATCCCCTTATCCCATCAGACACAATAGCTTCTTTATCCAAAATTCCTGAAGCTGGGGATTTCAGAAGGTGAGGAAATAGCTGGCATGCGGTCACACTTCTGTAATCTCAGCACTCAGGAGGCTGAACCAGGAGGGTAACTGTAAGTTCAAGGCCAATTTGAGCTGGAGAGTGAGAGCCTCCCTCAACAACAAAAAGGTAAAAATTCATACACCCTTTCCCCTAAGTTCTCCCCAAATTATTGTTCTGCCAGCATCCAATCTTCTCTGCATATCACTCCAACAGCCCGTAATCTCACACAGAGTTGTTTTACCATGTTAATATCCCAGTCTGCAAGTGTCCTGCAGGTGACACCATGTACTTCCTGACCCACAAGGAACCGACCCTCAGATCCTGACACTCAACAAGCATGTGGGACCCAAGGTTAAGAACATAAGCCCTGGAACACCACAGTCTGTGTTGGGGTCCAGGCTCCCAACAGGGTTACCTTTAACTGCGGCAAAAAAAATTGACATAGGCTGGGATTTAGCTCAGTGGTTCCAGTGCCTGTCTTGCAAGTGCAGAGACCTGGGTTCGATCCCATGTAACTACATACAATACTGGGTTTGGAGACTCACATCCAGCAGCAACCAGTACCGCATACCACAGTGCTGGGCATGGTGGCTCACGCCTGTCATCCCAGCACTCGGGAGGCAGAGGCAGGAGGATTGCTGTGATGTGAGTTTGAGGCTGAGCTCAGGGCCAGCCTCAACTACAAAGTGAGACCCTGTCTCAAAAAACCTAAAAAAAAAAGAAAGAAAATTGGACAGAGTCAGTTGGATCAGTGCATTCAAACAAGTTCTTTTATCCAGAAGGAAGGAGGAATGTTTGGTTGAGTGGCCAGGGAGGGCAGGATGGCATTTCTGAATCTGGTTGGCCACTGGTTATGGACCAAGATGGTGGCCGCCAGCCAGGGAACTGTTCCCAGTCAACACAGGAAGCGTGGGGTTCCAGGCCAGGGTGCACCACCCCTGGCTCTGGGCCCGTCAGAGTGGAAACTGAAGGCTTCCCCCAGCAGGCTTAGCACACTTCACACTGTTTTTCTTGGGCCACATGCGGCTGAGCTGACAATTTACTGCCACAAGGAAGCCTGAGCAAGTGGACTTCCAGTGGAGGCAGTGAAGGGAGGGGGGGAGCTGGTTCCTGTCACTTGTCACTCTCTGATATGAGCCCCTTGTTACACATGTGACCGTGGAGGAAAATAAAGTACCTTGTGTCTGTGTGACTCAGTTTCCTATTACGCCAGCGAGGGGAGGGACAGCACTTCCCACACGAGCTTGAGGAGGATCTTTGAGGAGTTACTTATGTGCAGCGTTTCTGGCTCTGTCAGCACTCAGTAAACACACAGTCCCTTCACCGATGGTCATTCATATGTTTAGCTCAAGAAGCTGAGGTCTAGTCTCCTAGCAGTAAGTAAGTAGGAAATAACAAAGTTCAAGTAGGAAATAGCAAAGGCAGCGCAGCCAGAACCGGGTAACAGGGCTGCACGTGGCCTTGGGTGCATCACTCAGTTACCTCACATGCAGGTCTACAAGACACAGGGACATCTTGGTACTTTTAATATTCGGAGTTAGAGCCTCAGCCCAGCACTGAGTATGTTCCCTATACCATTTTCCAAATGAGTATGTGGCCTAACCCTACAGTGGGATGGAAGGTGTCAACATTATGAATATTCTGATTAATTAGAGCAAAAAGGGCTATGTTCCCAGGGAAGATACTTTACATGTGATTACTAACTGATGTTCTTAAGACACTGTGGACTTACTTCTTGGCTGCTGGATATTTTTGGATTTGTATGAGTATTCCTATAATCACCTGGATCAGGTAAATACTATCGTTCACTAATTTCACAGGTGATTTGGTCTGCATTGATTTTAAATTTGCACACGGTTGCTTCTTGTCAACAGTAAATAGCAATTTTAGAATGAATATTTGAGCACAATAGTAATCAGGTCAGGAAGAGAGGTCCTGTCATTTGTGCACAGGTAAAAATCTCCTCACTCGCTCGCTTGCTCGCCAGATGTTCCCAGGATGCACACATTCCAGGCTCCCTCAGGACATGCTGGAGGAAATCTATAGACACGCTAGACAGGTCTGTACCCGCCGATGCTCCAGCCCCTCCCAGGAAACAGTGTGTGGGCATCTGAAGGCTACAGTGGCATCAAGGTGCCCAGGAGGCTGGGACAAAGGACATGCAGCAAAACTGCTGGACAACGACATGGACGAGGGAAACATCCGGTGCACACTTACGAGGATGCCCAATTGGCTCTGGCCAAGTGGGCGAAGTCGGCACCCATGGCAGGGAGGGCGGCGCCCCGCAGAGCCAGTCCTACCTGCACGTTGCAGCAGCAGCGCTACGGTTCTCCTCCAGGGCCAACCTTCCAGGAGCTGTCGTCCTGGCAGGGCTCGGGCAGCTTTCAGGTTGGCCACGGTGCATGTGCCAGCTGAGACCCACGTCAGGATGTTTGTTCTCTTTGCTGGACTGTGGTAACTGGCTCAGGGATGATCAGGATCCAATGCAAATTAAATATTTAAAATATAACGATACTGACGGGTAGAAAGTCGGCTAGAAGCGCTTGATAGCATTATTTTCCCACTTGGCTTTCTAAAGCCTATGGGTTCCGGTGAGGCAGTGCTGGAAGCCCTTTCAGGGGAGACGCCTTCCTGAGCTCTGAGTGAAGGAGACCAGAGCTGCGGAACGGAGGGAGCCGCATCCCAGTGAACAGCACCGGAAATTCTGGATCTTGTGTCTACGATCGTTACAACTGCCGCCCACTGAACCGGTGATGGCTTTAAGGTAGTGTGAGTTGCATTTTCTGTCATTTGCAACTAAAAGTATCTTGACTAATGCGCTCTATGCAGGAACATTATGCTAGGCATTAGGGAACAGAAAAAATACAAATGTTAGGGCTTTTTTTCCCCCAGTAGACATTTTCAACCAATAGAGAGAAACTACATTAATTATCACAAACGAAGTTTCCAGCTCATGATTTATGGGGCTCTGGTAAAATGCTCAGAAGACGCTTGATTCTGTGGTGGGGAATAATTATCTTTGGACTAGACTAAAAGCTGCTCCACTTTTAAGGAACAAATTATAAAACAAGGTCCCTGATGGCCCAACTATTCTCAAGTAATTTAAATTTGTTCTAGAGCAAACTATAAGAATATTTATAAAAATGTAAAATTATCCAAGCACTTAGCATGGTAAATGCACAGTGTCTTACATCTAATAAAAAATTGCCAAATATTTAAAAAAGAAAGGAAATCGTATGAGTGTGAGGGAGAAAAATGATTACTAGAGATCAACTTTGCATAGACACAAATGTAGGAAATACCATACAATGGCACTAGCATAACTTTATTCTCAATGTCCCAGGAATAAGTAAAGACTTGGAAGAAGAAGAAAAGACTCAAACTAAGTTTGTAGAAATAGAAACTATACTATCTGAGATAAAAGGACAGACAGCAGGTTAGACGACACCGAAGAAAAGATCAGCACACCTGAAAACATGCCAACACAGACTCTTCAAAATTCAGCAAAAGCGAGTCTAAAGACACCAGCAGGGGAGGAGGGGGGAGGGGGAGGACAAGGTGAGCTTTAGGACAAAGTCAAACACCCTGTTGTGCGCGTAATTTGATTTGGAGAGAGAGATGGGGAAGAGAAGGGAACCGAAACAGAAGAAAAAGAAAACTCAGTAGCTACGGATATTTTCTGCCTTCTGCTGCAAGCATCCACCAAGCCAGCCAGGCCCGGTGTTCTCACGACAGGGCTGCGACACCGAGGAATGGTTTTCTGTGTCCGCCTTCATCCCTCTGCTGTACAGGCTGCTCTCAGCTTCTTGGAGAACCTCGGCCTGATTGCATCCATAACCTGCTAATAGCCTTTCTTTGCTGTCTGAGCAGGTCTTTTTATCCAGTCTAGGCTGGATGAAAATTTAATATAACATCAAGTTACCACAGTGCTAGAAAGCAAATGACAGGTACCTAATTAAAACTTAAACCTGATTATCCAGCACGACTGAGAGGAATACTCTGGGGGAATAGCACATAAAACGACTGAAATCCAGGCCAGCAATAGTGACTCTGAAATATGAATTAGCGCTCCACATGCCTGGAGCTGGACACCCAGTGGGCACCAAGATGGCTTGCCAGAGTGGAGCTGACTGTCAACAGCAGAGATCAATAACTCAGTTTGACAGAGGAAGAACTCCACGGAAATATCTCAAAGCAGATACTGGTGACATAGAGATAAAAGGAAAGATGTTCGTTGTCACCAGTTGTTAGGAAAATGTACATCAAAACCCCAGGGACTATCACACCACACAGAGGGAAGGGTATTATTAATGTATTTGCAAAGACGGTAAGTTTGGTGAAGGTGCAGAGAAATCAGAACTCTCCTTATGGTTAGTGGGAATATAAAATGGTGGAGACATAAAGTGGTGAATCACGTCACTTTGGAAAGCAGTATGGGAATTCTGTATCCAGTAACCCCACTTTTGGACCTTGGTCCAGAAGAATTGAAATCAGGGTGTGAATCTCCCTGGGTGTGCTGCTATTGCTAGTTGCCCAGGTAACAGACTCAGGCCGGGCTCCTCGGGGTGAAGGGAGAAGGAAATGTCCTGAACAAAGCAAGAGATTCCGCCGTGCACAAGAACAGAGGTAAACATGAAGGGTATGACACTAGGACATAAGCCTGTGACGGAAGACAACTACTGCATGATTCCACTTATACGAGCCACCTAAACTAGTCAAAGCCACAGAAATGGAGTCAAAAAGCCTGTTAGCAGGAGAGCAAAGATGGGAGAAGAGGAGAGATCCTAACCAGGGAGGATCACATTTCAGTTAAGCCTGATTAAAAATCTCTAGAGACTTAGCAGAAAACATGGTACTTAGATCCAGCCACACTGTATTGGGTACTTAACAACTTGTCCGGAAAGGGATTTCATGTCAAAGTGCTCTTACACAGTAATAAAGTCCTGGATTTCCTGCTGTTTATGAGGACTAATGCGAAACCCAGAGACCTCGGAGAAAGGAGCCTCCCACACAGCAACGGCCGGGTCAGGGATCTTGATCTCACTCCGTTTTCTTCCCAGCAAACTGTGCTGCTCCTTCAGTTCTGCCCCCATGCTGTCCAGTCCGAAGTCCAGACCCCTCAACGCCCTGGGCGGATGGGCGGCCTCCGCAGATATGCTCGACGTGCATCTCAGCAGTCAGCTTTACACATCTTGGTTCTTCTGGTCCTGAGGTTCCTTGTGGAAAGGAGGGGTCTAATTTAGTTGTATGTTTCTAAGCAGAGTGGGTACAGGAATTACTTAACGAGCTCCCCCTCCCTGCAAACTCCTTCGCTGACTGGGTGGTCTTGGCGAGTGTGAGGAGGGTGATGATGGAGGATACGGACCCCGCTGTGGGAGGAAGGAAAGTCAGGGGTTCTCCGTCCTTTGCTCTGTGTCCGCAACATGCCAGCCCTGACCAGGAGGCCAGAACAACCCAGCAGAGTCTGCTTTAAAAACCTCCATCAGGAGAAATACAGTGGAGAGAAGGGGTCATGTCTTTGTGGGCAAATCTAATGCAAAACATGTTTTTTGAAAATTTCCCTAAAGACTTTGTAATTACTTTTTTTAAGGTCGTTTCTCCACGTTGAATCCGGCGAGGACCCACTGTGATGTGACCCAGCGCTCCAGAAGAGCCCTCCTTGAGGATGCCCGTCCACGCAGCTGCAAACACAAGGTAGGCACTCCGCTGGAGTACAATTAATGTGAAATAATCTCGCAGCACGAACCAGCACTTCGGATAACATTCCAGGACTTGAAAATACAGAATATGGCTTCTAACGTGTTTCTTTCAAATCACAAAACACTCAATTCTATTACTTTGTTCCAAGATCATGTAGGGTAAACTATCGTGACTCCATGAGGCAAGACCAAAAGTAACTTTCTATTATCTTACAAGAAAAGCACAGAACACAGGCTAAGGTCCTTCCTCCCTGTGATCGAGAGACAGCCTCAGCCTGTCTTTGAGCAAACGCTTCAGGAATCAAGGGAAACAGTGCAATCTCTCATTTTGACAGCAGTGTTCTACTCTCAGAGCCTTCCTTTCTGTGTATGTGTGTATACAGTTGGCTAATAATAATTGCATGCACCTGAAGAGTACAAGGTGACATTTCTACATCTGTATACATTGGAGCATGGCTAAATAAAGTAACAGAATCATCATTTCACACACGTATAGTTTGTATTGAGAACATTTGAAATCTGTTGGCAGTTTTGAAATATGTAATGCATTATCATTAGCTAATCTTACCATGCTTTGCAAAAGATCTTAACTGTGTATTTCTCTTGTACAAATGAATCTTTCTACCCTTGGTGAGGTTAACTGTTAGGGTTCAGTGTTTCCTTCAGAAGTCTTACTGGAGCAGAGATGTTGACTATTCGGATAGAGGAAAGAACTCTCAGCTTCTCCCGAATAACAGCTCTCTTCTCTCCAACGCCAGCACTCCCACAGCGTTCCCCATCCCGCCACCCGGGACTCGGGAGGAAGAGGAATTCCGGACCGTACCACACAGAGCCTCTTACGAGTGCTGTCTACTGACGGGGATGCTCACCCTGCTGCCCTCCTGGGGAGAAGGAAACTAAGGACAGCTGTGTTAACGCTGCTCCCTGATTTCTTATCACCGAGTTAAAGTACAAATGATCCAGTGTTCGTTTTTGTAGCACTGGGACTGACGCTCACAGATGAATTCTATGTGGAAGGGGGGGAGCAGAGCCTTGGTCAGGCAGAGGTGTCTGAGCCCAGCTTTTCCCGGCACCACATGGAAGCAGTGCCTATGTCCTGACTACTTTTATTTTCCTTTATTTTACTTGTTATTAGTTTATGTTCACACTGAGGCCACTGACTCCAGGGACTTCAGACTGCGTGGTGTTTCAGAAACTCTAGTTTATCTGGTCTGTACATTCACTGGCCACACTAGGGCCTGGGACTAGTGCTGACCACGGTGGGTGCAGATGTGTTGAGGTCCTGAGCCCCACAAAGAGAAAGCACTGTTTCAGGAGGGGACTCTGCTCCCATGTGACCCGCGAGGCTGGTCCTGGGACTCTGTCCCCAGAGCTGCCTGATTGCCTTGGCTAGGAACTCGCTTACATCGAGCATGTGTAGAAGCGGGGTGCAGGTCGGAGCCCCAGGAGGCCCTGGCCCCAGAGATGGGCTCCGCACTGGCGCAGGGCTCCGGTGATCCGGCCTCTCCATCCTGTGGGGAGCTCAACGGCTCCCACAGCCCCGCCTCCCCTCTTGCTCCACCCTAGGTCTCACATCCACATTTGCACGGAGGACGCCGAGACTCGGACCAGAGCTCATGAGCACCATGGCTTAATTTATACCCAGAGGTTCGGCCTGGCTCTGTGCCGCTGCCAGTTGCTCTAAAAATCAAGGGATTCCAGTGTGTCAGCTTCTTCTCCAATTTGCCAGCGGATACAGGGAAACATCCTCGCAGCTCTGGCAGCAAAGGAGTCACTGGGGCTGCTGTGGCCGTGGTCACCTGACTGCACGCACAGCTGCCATGCCCACTTTGGCAAGGAAGGTAGTGTCATCCTTCCCCAAATGTGGACATTGGGGCTCCGAGGAGCACCAGCCATGGAGCTGGACGACCGACCTGGAGCCACTCCGGCCTGAGCACGCACTCTCCACCTCCCGGAGGGACCCTGCCGCGCCCTCCCGTGCCCTCTCCCTCCCAGCACTAGCTCCAGCTAAGGCCTCTCGTGCGCTGACCTTGAGATCTAATCCGGGGGAACCTCCTGCTCCCCCCAGCACGTCTGCACAGACACACTGGCCGGCACCCAAACTGCTGGCTTTAAACCTGTGAGACCAGGAGACAATTGCAGTCTGGCACCACTTGGTAGGGCTCGGGTCGTTGTGGGTCACGACGATCATGGCAAAGGCTTGCCTGGGCAAGAGGACCCAGCCAGCCAGCGCCAACAGGTTGGGAGGCGTGGGAGGAAGGTGTCCTCACCCGGTGACCTAGGAGACCCGGGCCAGCCCTGGGCAGTGGCCGTGCATGTACACTAGCACCGGCCTCACACACTGGCTTTCCCAAGACAGCGACGTCACATAGAAGAGGAGGGGTGTTCGAGGGTCCCAGGAGCCCCTTCTGCCGTAACACCATCTGGTGACCGTGGCCCTCCAAAGCCCCACGGTCTGCCCCCCACCTGCCCTCTCTGCACACACGACCCTCTTCTCTGGGCTCAGCCCGCCAGGCTCCCTCGGGTTCCGGGTAACGGGGTAGCTGGCTTTCTCCATTTGGGTGTTGATTTTTCTCACCCATCAGACAGACTTTCCTGACCATCCACCTCATATCATCTCCCTGAGCAAACTGTCATTGTCCTCCAAGAGCTGCTGCATTTCTTCAGAATGTGTGACACTGTGCTGGCTGATCTCGTGCATTTATACACTTCTTTACTCATTTCCTGCCTCCCCCTGGAGAGGAAACCCGAGAACATAAAAACCTTATCTTGTGAACCATGGTCCTGTTTGCCTTAAGAAAGTGCTTAGCAGGGAAAAGACACTCAGGATTTGGCAAAGACACGCGAATGGATGGCCGTGTGGTTGCATGCACAGGTGACAGATGTGTGACAGTGTTGGTAGAGGGTTAATGCATGGGTGATTTATAGCTGATGGATGGACAGGTAGGTGGACACGCCACTGGGGACAGAAGGGTTGTTGGGCAAGTCATATGCCGACGAATGGGTTTACAAGTGGGTCAGTGAATAGATTAATAGTTGCCGATTCCTTGGTATCTGTGAAACCTCATCTTAACACTGTCACCCTTTTTTTCTAAAAGAAAAGCTCTCTACACATAATGAAGCTGGCTTTTCCAGCCCTCACTTCTTTTTATAGGGAAAACTAAAGCTTCCTTCCCTCTGTCATCTTCCCTACCCCCAAATTTGTAAGGAATTGATACGCTGCTAAAAACAAAACAAGTAACACTTTTTTCACTCTTACAATCTCATCGATAAGTCAGCGACCATTATCTAAACTCTGATTATTACACTGACTTTGGGGGTGATGGGTGCATCTCAGTGTCCCCTCATCATGGACACAGCAGTGAATACGTTTGGTGCTGAGCCCTCAGGTTTCCTGCAGATGAGAATCCCCCAACTGTCCAGTCTCCACTTTCCTGCAAGCTTCACTCAAACTACTTGATAAAACTTAATCTAAAATCTTGTTTATTTTCTGCACGTCTATTCCGCCTCTGGGCAGACTGTCTGGCTCTATCAGCATCAAAGTCTTGTACAGGAAATGTGTGCTGCTTTTGTTTTAAGCTTGAGATTCACCTGTCACCTCTCTCGGGGGTAAATGGCACAGTGCCGGCTATTGAGTCACAGGTAACAGAGCAAAAGGGGAGATCAAAAACCGTGCCTTAGGTCACCTGGAAGGTTCAGCAGTCTTTGACAATTTCCAGTGGTAACTCCAGAGGGAGAGAAAGCACAAGAAAACAAATGAGTAGATCGAGGGGAGGCAGGAAATGAGAAAAGAAGCATATAAATGCATGCGATCAGCCAACACAATGACACATACTCTAAAAAATGCAGTGGCTCTCGTGGACAATGATAGTTTGCTTGGGGACGTTAGGTGGGAACAGGTGTGCATCCATGTGTAAATGTGTGTGAGAGTGTAAACGCACAGTTATCTACCTTAGGAAAAGAGATAGCTCCCCAAACTGAGTTCTCCCGCAGGCAGGGGTAGGGGTAACTGGACAACATCCCACGAAGAGTGAGTGTCAGAAAACTGTCCAGTCCTTGAATCCACACTGGTCACCTCTGAAGACCTTGCAGAACTGCTGGCACACAGTAGGTGTTCTGCAAATACATGCCAAAGGTCACTCTGGGGAGCTCAGAAAATAACCTGCCTCTGACTCAGTGTCAGCATTTTAATGCTTATGGGAACAGATACTCCCTCAAGACACTTCCCAGTGATTAGAAATCCCCCTAAATTACTGACCTGGTTGAAAAGACATGGTACTGCCACCTGCTGTAGTAGAGTCCTGCTGACCAGGTCCTCAGGGTCAGTGACATGAAAGGTGCCTCTTGGATGTGTTGTTTTGCACCCTCCGTGGATTCCCACGTGTCTGGCAGCACAGGAGGTATTCACACACCCACACATGCCGCTGCTGGCAGCATCTGCCCTCTGGTCTTGAGCTGCACCTCCTTGGGCCTGGGTCTCCCCAAAAGCTTTCTCTCCCATGCAGGTGAGCCATTGGTAAGGCCTTTCTGACTCCTCATATAGGGCTAAGATGTTGCAACTGATTTTTCCCTTACTTGTATCAAAAAAGTTGTATGGGCCATTTTATTCAAAAAATTCCATTTTTAGAGGCACAGATAATAGGAAACATTGGTTTAACAAACTATAGCATAGTTTTTACACTAAAAAGTAGAATGTGGAAAGGTTCACATTTCTAGATAGTAAAGGATTTAATAGTGAGGAAATCCTCAAACTGTTCATGCGTTCTATGTGATCTTTATCAAAATTCCAGCTGGCTTTCCTGAAACAATCAACAAATCTATCATAAGATTCATATACAATCCTAAACGACCCAGAATAGAAAAAGCAGTTACTAAGTGCCATCTCTACTGTCAAAGGGGAATAAGCATCGAAAGGAGACGCAGTCATTATCCACGACTGATAGCCGCAGGGCTGTCATCGAGCACCTTTCACTGCGAGGGAGAATTCTTGGTGTCCGTCAGGGTATCTCTGCTTGTCATGAAGATTGCTGACCTCTTGTGTCCTCATGTGGCTTAGACACACAGCCCAGGAGCTCACTGGGTGTCTCGGTCCCTTTCTTTTGAGAGGACACTGATGAGACTGTCCTGAAGCCACACTAAAGATCTCATTTTAATTTATTTACTTCTGCAAAGACTCTGCCTCCAAATACAGTTATATTCCCAGGTGCACAGTGCTGGGGCTTCAACATGTAAAGTTTAAATAACACAATAGCTCACATGCGCAAACAGTTTGTCTTGTGTCCACGGGGAAATAGTCTTCCTCTGGCCCTGTGGCCAAAGTTAATCCTTTACCTGTGCCACCATGCAGTAAATCCATATCCCTTCCTTTTGGTGATCTACACTGAAACATACTTAAAGGTCTGTCCTTCATTTCCTTTATCTGCGCCTCACACATGGCCTGTTGCATTATCATGCAAACAAAGAATGAAATAACAAGGAGGTTAGTTAGCAAATGGTGAACTGAAATAGCATGTGACTGGACTCATTAAGGAAGCAGAAGATCTGACGCAGGGCAGTGGCAGTCAGACCATGCTGACACCAGTGTCACCATAATGCCCTGACCACATGGCAGTCAGCAGGAAGGATTGATGGAAAGGTGACTGGTGAGGCCATGTAGAAAAATGTTGTAAGGAGCAGGCCTGCAGATGTCCAACCAGTCTCATGTCTGTCTGCAGAAGACAGATGTCCAGAAAGAAATCAGAAAGTAGTTGCCAACCATGGCTATAGACTTTCACACATCCAAAAACATTTATTAAATGCCTTGATGTGTCAAGACCTAGAGTTATAACAGTGAACAAGACAGAAAGAATATCACCATCATCATCATCACCATCACCACCATCACCATCATCATCATCACCATCATAACCATCATCATCACCATCATCATCACCACCACCTTCATCACCATCATGATTGAGTGATCAGGCCAGAATATGTGAAAATGTGTAGCATTTAAACATACAAAATGAAAGAGAAATAGAGATACCTGTGGAATTATTGTTATTGTTATAGTATTATCATCCCTAGAAGGACAATCCAGCCTGTGGTTAGAGTGATCAGTCTTTATCCTTCAGTGAATGGGGAGAAATGCTGAAATCTTGCAATGAACATATGAAGGGAGGAGGAAAGTGCTGAGAAGCGCAGAAGATGAGACCCAGAGAACTTCGGGCAAGACGAATGAATAGCCCATGAAGCCAGAGGAGAGTTCGGCAATCACAGTGAAAAGAAAATTGTGTTTAAAACCACAGGACCTCTGCAACACCAGCTTGCCTGCTTCCCTGTGTCTGAGGCTGTCTTTTATTTTTTTTTTAGGTTTTTTTGAGACAGGTTCTCGCTTTTGTGGTTCAGGCTGGCCCTGAGCTCAGCCTCCAACTCACATCACAGCAATCCTCCTGCCTCTGCCTCCCAAGTGCTGGGATTACAGACGTGAGCCACCACGCCCGGCACTGTGGTATGTGGTACTGATTGCTGTTGGGTGTGCACCAGTATTGTTATGTGGTTACCGGGGAATCGAACCCGGGCCCTTGCGCTTGCAAGACAGGCGCCGGAACCACTGAGCTAACTCCCCGGCCCTGAGGCTGTCTTCCTTTACAGTTTGCTGCTGTTCTTCTCAGGAAACAGCCCACTTCAGCTCTGACCTCTCATCATGTGCCACAGATGTACCCAGGACAGCCACCCCTGTGGGTCCTTGGCCTGGGACCAGCTGCCCTCATTCCTTAGCCCAATGTGCCAGACCGGAGGATGGCAAACAGAAAATAGAATACAAAGCTGGTTTTTACGTAACCGCCTCTCAGTGGGGAATTCTGAACATCCCGCTGCAGATTCTCATGGGAAAATCTATGTGGTTGTAAAATCAGAATGGCTGCAAGAATCTCCCAGGAATTAGACTGTTCCGTTCCATTAGGTCTGCTACTGCCTGGGCAGCACAGAGTGCTAACTGCCTGCCTCTCCCTCACCCTCCCAACTCCACTCCCTAGAGAAGAAAGAGACTTCATCGTCATCATCCATAAATGAGCTTTCTCAGCAGCCAAAGGTAAATATTTTTTAGAGAAAATCAAATTCTGGAAAGATAGAAAAGATTTACAAATCAACCCAGAGGTCCACAGCAACCTCTTTCTTGGTTTTGCTTTTGTTTCCCTAAACACTTCTCACATTTTCCCTGAGCTTGAAAGTCCAGAGCTTCCACACCTGACTGAAGAGAGAGAGGCTAAGTAACTTCCTGAAGGGATCAGCCTCTCAAGTGGAGTCTTTCACTGTGAGATAATCTCTCCTTTCCCATTAGAGACCTTTCTGCTAGAGAGTAAGAGTCTCCTGCTGTACAGAAAACCCTTTCCAGGGCCGTAATGAGCTCCCGGGTGCCAACACTTGAGAATACACCTCTCTGGGCCCAGCTCCTGTCCCAGGGCCTGGCACCCTGGGCTCGAGGAGTAAACAATAGCATGTGACTCAGTGTAAATCTCTTGTAATTAGAGTCTTACTTCACAAAACACACTGAGAATTCTAACCTAATACAGCAGAGTAAAGTTATGTCTCCATCTCCTCTTTGTCCCCTGAATGCACTTGCATGATAATGCACAGCCAGGAGCGTGTTCACAGCTGTGACCTGGCTTGCAGCCCACTCGGATTAGAAGGATCTCCGTCACTGGTGTCCCCTGAAGTTCATGTGCTTAAAACCTGGGTTAATGGACTAACCTATGGATGGGTTTATAACTGAATGGATCTTCAGAGGTGCTGGAAGCTGTGTGAGGTGGAGCCTGATAAAAGGAGTAGATCACTGGGGGCCATTCCCAGGAAAGTTGATTCTATCTCTCACCACGCCCACTCTCCCCCCTTCCTTCCTGGTCCCAGTGAGTTGAACAGCTTCCATCTGCCGTCACCTGCCGCCATGTTGTGCTGCCTCATCACAGGCCCCAGTAGTAACTGGGACAAGTGACCTTAGACCGAAATCTCTGCCGCCACGTGCCGAAGTGAGCCTTTCCAACTCTCAGCTGACTTGTGAGGTGCTCTGTCACAGCGAGGAAAGCTGACCAACACACTCATATCTCTACTGTTAAATAGTTTGAAATTTACCCCTGGTGCAAAATCACATAGAAGGAACATTGAAGTTTTGTACACGGACGAAGTACTTGCTACATCTCGTGAAGAGCTAGTCATGTCGAAATCTTCATACTTAAACCTCAAAATGCACCAACGAGTAATTCTAGCAGGAGTTATCTCACCTAACTTGAGACTGAAGATTCTAAACACTCCACAGTTTTCCTGGGGTCATGGAGCTGAGAAATGAGAAACTAGAATAGTCTACACAGAGGCACATACTACAGCAGGAGTGAACACACCATCTCTGCAGAGGCAGATAGTGAATATTTTAGGCTGTGACCTACAGCTTCTGTCCGTTGTTATGGAACAAAAGTAGGGAAGACAATAAGGAAATAAATGAGCTCTGACTGGCCATCCTCCACTAAACTTCAGTAAAATAAATGGATGCATTCTGATAGCCGATTTATAAAACTTGCCATGAATATGAATGGCTTTGATACAAACTTTAAAAATATGCTATGTCACATTCTTGCCACAGAAATATCTAGAATCTATCACTGACAAATACCAACCACCAATATTTTTCCTGAGCTTGTTCAGTTGGCTTTGTTGAGAAAATACGTGTGACGGTTTTATCAGAATATGGGCCGACAGTGGCGCGTGTCACAGTTCATGCTTCAGGGTCTTTTTTCTCTGTGTACATTTTGGAATGTGCTAAGCAATGATGAAACACCTGAACATTATCAGGAGGGCACAGCCCAATAGGTTCAGAACACATGCTCACCAGGGCTCACATGCTCCACGATACTTCACTTTGGATCCACTGGAGCCCCTGGGCGTGCAGCCGCCCACCTTGAGCTACTGTGTGGAGCACCATTCACGAAGCACATGGTGCTTGGCATGGTCTGGAAGGAGCGTTAGTCCTGGCCATTTGTAGTGTGTACCCCGGGGAAAGCATTCTCCTTGGTACTTTGCAATTATTCTTTCCACTGTGCAACCATTTGTGTACAACTGAAATGAAAGCCATTCACAGAGCGCCTTGTACATTTTGGTTTAAAAAAGAGCGTAAAGGTGCCATCTGCCTGAAGTTTACCCTGCAGACCACTGGGATATAGCAGCAGCCTACCTAAAGCCAGTAGGTAGCCTTATGTGCACTGCAGACAAACACACGTGGGGGCCAGAAAGACACCGGCAGTGTCCCCCTGGGCTGCTGGAGTGAGGGCTAAAACCAAAGCAAATTTCTTTTTTCTTTTTTTTTCAGCATTGTTGATCAGCCCAGTGCTTCTGACCACCAAGACACAACCCCCATGTCCTTCTCAGCCCCCACACTTCAAAATGCCACCAGGTGGCAAATCTTTCATCCTGTCAGATGAAGCTTAATAAGACTGCACTCCTTCCTGGCAGCAAAAACCAGAAGGTGGTAAAATGATGGTCAATAAAAGAAAATCCAATATGTGCAGTAATTCACACGCTGTTAGATAATGTGCAGTAGTTACATGAAGAGCTGGAGCTCATTTACACAGATTGGAGGGCTCCTCAGAACATATTATATGCAAAAACAACTCAATGGTAGTTCATATATCCAAAATGTACCATGCATATTTTCAGCTACACATGGACCTAAGCAGATATATAGAAACACTCTAGTGAAAAAATTGCAGTGGTGTCAATTTTGTAGAGATGATTTACATTTGAACTGGTGCTCAGTGGATCTTAGCGGTTATCACTATCACTTACCTTCTTAGTAGAAAATCTATGCTTCTGTCCACACTGTAATCAAATTACACTTGAAACCGAAACACTTTTCTTAGAAGGCAGCAGGGTAACAGTCTCCCCCACTTCAACCCTAGAACCTGTGGGTTGTCATTCAGCACCCAAGGGGGCTCTGCAAGTGCAGGTGGGTAACAGATCTGGGGTGGGAGCTTCTCCTGAATGATCCAGGTAGACGTGGGAGGACTGCGTAGACCCTTACAAAGAGGGAGGCTTCCTCAAAGAGAGATGTGATTTGAAGAGCACCACACAACTTTGCCTGTGAAGGTGGAAAACAGCCACAAATCACCAAGGGGGCAGCTGCCGGAGACTGTAGAGGAGGAAAATGGATTCCATCAGAAGAGGACCTGAATATCGACCCCGTGAAATCGTGCAGCCTCCTGCCCTCCAAACCCAGGAGAAAGTCAGTATGCATTTTTCTAAGATCCTAAATGTTCAATAATGTTTCACAGCAAGAGCAGAAAATGACTGTCCACCTCTAAATTTTCAAACACTGTCCAGTCCAGACTTTCTCAAGTGGCGGCTGATTTCAGGGCCCAGTGTGACGTCCCTCTTCATCTTCCTTGAGGAATGCTCCTTCCTGGTGGATTCCTGAAGGAGGCTCTGTGGACACAGGCTGCAAACCAAACCAGAAGGTGAAATTCTGGAGGCCAGAAGTGAAGTCAGGCCTGTGGGGACAGAAAAGGGGGTTCTCAAGACAGGTCAGTAGCTGTCTTCCCGGGCCACCTGGGGACAACAGGTGTTTCAGTGACATTACATCCTTTGCACCCTCTAACCTGGCAGCCTGGATTCTGAGTCAAGAGTCCTGGGAGGACTGTGCTCACACAGGAAGAGCCGACTACGCCTCCTTCATCGACTCCACCCAGCCCACGTGCAGACAATAAATATCTCAGTGGGAAAGATGAGAAGAGTAGCGGAAATGCAACATTCAGCAATTTGTCCCGAACCGGGGGGCCAAATGCAGACTGCGAGGTGCCCCGAGGGTCCCTCGTGGGGTCCACTGAGATCAGGGTGCCTGGTCTCTCTTTCTCACCTATGCCATGATTTAAAGCACGGAACCCACCTCAGCGCCAGGATGGCTCACGTTCCTCATTTAGCTGCTGGTCCAGTCACGTGTCTCTTCTAATTTAAAATGACCGTACTCTCAGTGCAAGTGTCTCATGTCTCCTGCTTGGATGTTGACTAAGCCACGGCCAGTGGGCTTCTGTCACTGTGTCTTCGTGGTTGTTCTCTTGGTTTTCATTTGGGGGAGGCTGCATCTAGAAGTCCCATGTGGGCACCCGCCTTGGTCCCTGCACACTGTCTTGGGCGATTTCTGTCCCAGAGAGGAGGTCAATGAGACACAGGCTTCTGCTCTCTGGACGCGATTATCTTCCTGCATCTCAGTCCGAGAGACCGTTTGAGGGTCACTGAGTGTGCCTCGCAGGGAGACCCAGAGACATAATGATGATGTGGGTGACACACCCACAGAGCTGCCCCCTGAGGACCCCATGTACAGCAATGGGGGACACGGGTGGCAAGGGCACAAGGCAGCGTGTGGACCTCCATGGGTGACACAGGCCAGGAGCTCAGTTGGCATCCCTGCCAGACTCCACCCCAGAGGAGCAGAGGACACTTCTCACTCTCAGAAACAGAGAGAGGGGACCAGAGGGCTCCTGATGAGGGGCGATGCTGACACAGTGGACAGGCGGACGGGGCTGGTCAGTACCCAAGCCTCGCTCAGGTGCCACTGTCAGGTTTCCTTGGAGCCCGGTGCCTGGCTGCTCATTGTCCTGCAGATTTCACGACTTTCTCCTTTTCATCCTGTCTTCCCAACCTATGCAATGCAATCTTGGCAATTTTACCTGTGTAACTAGAAGTTAAAGCTGTAATTCTGGCTAAAAGATCAACGTGACACTTGCTGACATCGAAAAGAGGTGCTAGATCAAGCTAACTGGTTCCAAGGTGATTGCAAAAATTAACCACAGGGTTGGAGAGTCCCCCATCAAATGGAGGGTATGAAAGCAGGAGAGCTAGAAACTAAGAACAAGGCTTTGGGAGAAATGAGCTCCGGAGAGTGGCAAGCACTGTGGGGGGAAAGGGACACGTGTCCTGCCTTTCCTGAGTAAAGAGCGGAGCCTGTGGGCCGCGTGGACACCCGGCATGTGCTCCCTGGTGAAGACTCGCGCTCGCCGGTGCCTGAGTCCTTCTGGATCTCAGCCATCTGGGAACCCAGAGGACACAGGGGTTGTTGCCGCTGTATCAAGTGGCTGGAACAGAGTGGACGAGCAGCAACGCCTGGCTTTAGAGACACTCACCAAGGTGAACTCAGGAAAGATAGGAAGTGGACGGTAGGGCTTGGCCAGATACACTGGGATGAGAATGTTCTCACCTGCATGCAGGGCCCACAGAGAGAGAGCAGCAGAAATGGGCCAGGGGAGGGTCTTTCCCGGATGCATAGAACTCAGAGCCCCGTAAGAAGCATGGCTCCCGTCCACTGCCTGCCACTACGAGGCGCGGGCTCCTGCCCCTTTCCACACCTCTTCCTCCCATCTGTCCAGAATGCTCAGTGAGTGGGCCAGGGAGAAGACTTGGAAGATAAAATTGAGGAAACAGAATGAGCAATCGAGCCTACCTTCCTCAAAGAAGCTCCAGCGGTGGGGAGAGAAAAGCTTTTCTTTTCCAGTACTGGGGACTGAACCCAGACTTCCCATTGAGCTACGTCCCCAGCACCACCATCCCCCACTGCCACCCTGTTTTTGTTTTGTCTTTGAGTCGGGCCTTCACTGTCACTAAATGGTCCAGGCTGGGCTTGAACTTGCCATCTTCCCTGCCTCAGCCTCCCAGAGTGTTGGGGTTACTGGTACGTGTCAGTGCACCCAGCTCAATCCCGTCCTTTGAATTGAGTGGAGAGTTGGGGTCAACGCATGATTAGCTGTTAAACTAAGACTGTGTTGCAATGGAAAGTTACGGATCTGTCTGTTTTATTCACAGAGAAGCAAATAATTATCTCCAGCTGAGCAGACCAGAGGGCAGTAAAGAGCCTAAATAAGCTCACTTCTGGAGTTCTACCCTCAATCCTGCTCCCTTTGGGAGAACCCTTACCTCTTCCAGACCCAAGTGGCTCCAGGCTTTCCTGGGTGTGTGGTTTCATCACCCAGCCTCGTCCCCCTGTGTGCCTCATTGCTATCTCCTCTCTTCTTACTAGGCCATCTGTCAGCGCACTGAGCACCAGGCCAAAGCCAGAATGAGTCCAGAATTACTTACATGTAGCTTACAAAGGCCTTATTTCCAAATAAAGTCCTACCTGGATTTGCAGCTGATGGGAATCTGTGGGGACAGCAGATGGCTATTAACACTCTGAATGGGTAGCAACTCTGTCAAACCGTTCACTTAGATAATTTGGGTTTTAGCCTCAAGTTCTGGTTCCAGTTTTTCGTAACAAACCACAATAGGAGAAATCTGAGCATTTTCTAGGAGTAATGAAGGGAAGAAACTGGTGGTCTCCATGGAAATGCCTAAATTCACCAGCATCATCTTGCAGAAGGAGCCAGTTGCTCTGAAGAACCCCGTCGAAGATCTCAAGACTTCTTGTCATCTCAAAGATCCACAGATGCTCACACGGGGCCCAGGACAGAGTGTTCTTGTAGCTGAGTTGCATCGCAGAGAATTGATGCACAGCCAGATGACCAGGGAAAGACCCAGGAACATGTGTGGGACTCTGTGCAGCTTCCTGTGACTGCTCCACACCGGAGACACCATGACAGACACAAGGGACACACTGCTCCCTGGCAAGGAGAACACAGCCAGACGTGTGTGGTTTCTGCCCTGGGAAGCCCGCCACTGGCTCAGGAGCCAAAGGGATACGGGTACCGCTCTCCTGGTGTTTTCTCCCTCAAACACAGGAAAATCCCAGACTTCAAGGAAAAAACAGATGTTCTGAATAAACAACATGTGTGTGCGTTAGACACCCTGGGCCACTCTTATCAAGTCCAAGGCCCCCCCTGCCAGCACTAAAACAATACAGCAACATGTCACAAGGCTGCTCTCTCAGCCACTGACCTGAGCTTCATTCATCACACAGACATGCGCATGCCAAGGGGTCAATTTAAATCTCCAGAAGAACGGCATGAAATACACCCCACATCACTCCCTCTGAACAGCAAAGGTGATAGCTGAGTTCAGCCAAGCACAGGGCAGAGCAGCTAGAGCTCAAGTTTTGATATCCTTTGAAAGTCCCCCCTGGGGAGCTGTTCACTCAGGAAATTAAGGAAGGTAGGTTCTCCTCCAGGAAAGGAATATGATTCGCACATTAAATGTCCACACATTCAATGGAGCCAGTTCACTGTTTGCATCCCCCTCTCCTGTGCAGATGCAAACATCCATGCTAACATCCAAGGACCACACGCAGGAAGGCCCTCACCTGGAATGTGTGTCACCACCTTTGGGATTCTCCAGTACTTCGTGGGCTATGGCTGTGCCACTGCTGTGTGGCATGAACAATGATTTAGCCACTGAAAGTGGAAATTTGGGATGATGAAGATGATGACCTCACCTGGTTGTTGGTGAAATCATATGACTGAAGGTGGGAAAGGTTAGCAGAAACCACGAAGAGCCATGCACGGAGGGGATGATCACATTCGCTTTCTTTCATCGTCCTGAAATGGGATTTAGTACAGTGTGCAAAGTACCCCTCAGTCCTTAACATTTTGCTGCTATGAGGAGACCGCGCAGTGCCTGGGAGGGGTTGGGAAGAACACACAGGAGAGCAAAAGGCATAGAAATGCCCTCAGTGTGCTCTTGTGAGGAAATTCTTATCATCCTCCCACAGACATGACTCGGGACCTGGTGGTTGACCTTTGCTTTGACAACGGATCACAATGAAGAAGGGAAATTTTTCAAAGCACCAGCCAACACCAGAGTTATGAAAAAGCCTGAGGAGAAATGGAGCATGACGTTTTGATATCGGCCATTTACTCCTGCTAAATCACACCGGGCTTTTTCCTTCTCCTCTCTGACTTTTAAGCTAAACCAACTGTGGGAACTCTGCCAGAACAGAGCACAGGACAATCAAATTAAGTCAGGATTACTTTTATGTATTTTTAAAGTTATATTCTAGGAGCCAGAGAAAAAAGTCTTTATAATTTGGGCAGCTGGCATACTTACTAGAAGTCCATTTCTGTATAATTGAGTCTATAAATATTAATTTTGTCTGTTTCTGATCTACTTTTGATGAGTCTTTCCAGTTTAAAAAATGCTTTATAATGATAACACTTCAGAAATTACCGATGCCTTTTCAGCACTCCAAAACATTATTTCTGCAATTAGACCTTTTTTCCTTGAAATAAGGAAGAAGAAGCAGCAGCACCACATGAAGAAAGAGACCCAGGTCATTCTCCTGAGTTGAACATACTATTCTTCAGTAGGGATCGGATTGGGGAGCAGAAACTTCAGAAGATACCCAAGCTTTCTTTTCAGCTTCTGGAGCTAGAAATTAGCTTCATCACTCAGTGCTACAGAATGTGGTTAGAAGGAAGCTTGTCTTTTCTCAATCCCTACAGCTCCTCCTGCGACATGTCAGAAGAATACAGCAGCCATATTTTGATCATGAGAGAGTACTTTAGTCTGGCTGAGGAAGCATGAGCAAGATGCATGAATGAGGAGGTGGAATCCATGTGACAATGACCTCTAGATATTACTCTTTTGTTTTGTACAATCTGAGGGTGTGACCAGCTGCCAGTTAAGAACAGAGGTGATCTCTGGACACACAACTTCGAACACTGTTCTCTGGATTCCAGCAGGAATATCTGTGCATTCAGGGTTACATCCACACTGACAGAACTGGAAAGGTCTATGACAAGAGGTAACTTATCTAACACACCCTCAAAAAATGAACACGAAGCCCAGAAAATGGCATCATTAGCTGGGTGTTTTTCAGCACCTGGATAACAACCTCTGGCCCTGGTCTCCAGGTTAAGGACATTCAGGGGCCTAAAATGATGGCTGTGAAAGGCACACGACACATGTTCTAGTGGCAAAGCTGCTCCATCTTCCCCACTAATGCAGGCGTGAATCCACGCTGGTGATCTTTCCCCACATTTGAACATCTCCACCTCCCAAGGTCTGGAGCGAACCACAGAACAAAGCACCAGGCCAGAGCCAGTTTTGACACCAGAATCTGATATCTGAGGATCCAATTTCTGCCCCAGCTTTGAACTTTCCAGGTGAGGTCATTCAGTACCAGTTTCCTTGAAAGTTCCATCGAGTCCCAAAGCAATGGTGTTGTGTCCTCTCTTTGGTCTAGGATAACCAAAAATTTTTTTCTGAATCTGAAGTCTTCTTCTAGTCTTCTTGCACTGATCAAGAAATCCCAGGAAGTAATGAAGTTATTAGAGTTATTCACGTCTTATTCTTGATATTCCGAGAAATTATTTCTGTCTTTTACTAATAGAACTGGTGATGCTCTGGGGTTTTAAAGATAATTGAGGAGTTTTCCTTCCACTCCTAACTTTAGTGATGGTTTTTGTTTGTTTGTTTGTTTGTTTGTTTTTTTAGGTTTTTTGAGACAGGGTCTCGCTCTGTAGTTCAGGCTGGCCCTGAGCTCAGCCTCCAACTCACATCACAGTAATCCTTCTGCCTCTGCCTCCTGAGTGCTGGGATTACAGGTGTGAGCCACCATGCCCGGCACTGTGGTTTGTGGTACAGTTGCTGCTGGGCGTGAGTCTCCACGCCCAGTATTGTTATGTGGTTACCGAGGATCAAACCCAGGTCCTTGCGCTTGCAAGACAGGAGCCGGAACCACTGAGCTAAATCTCCGGCCCTTTAGTGATGGTTTTGATACTGAAGCAAAGTTGGATTACATTAAGCTCTTTTTCTGGGTCTCCTAAGATGGTTGGCTGCTCTTTACCTTTATTTTGTTAATATGAACATAGGGGTCTGTAACAGCTCATTACAGACCCTTCACAGCGCCTTTCTCTTTCTCCTCCAAGATCTGTAGCACCTGAAGCTATGATTATCCATTTATCCTGTGCACCCACGAGGTCACAAGAAGCAGATTTCTCCAGCAAGCCTCAGAGGACACACAAAACCCCTACGCAAGCAAGGTGTCTGTCCTTGAGTCTCAAACCCCGAAGATTTTGTAATTCACTGTTATGTTTGGTACTTTCTCAATATGTTTACAGATCATCTTTAAAACAAACTCACCTGTTGAAACATGGTATGTGGATTAATTCCTGTCCCTGGGACATGAGTAGGAATTAGTGATATGCTTCTTACGAACAAGTAGTAATGAATTTTTAGACCAAGTCATTAGGTTAACCGCTCTCTGTCTCTTTCTCCCCCACCTCCTGTCTTTGGAGAGACTCTGCTGTCCTTAAGGAAAACATTCAGCCAACGTTATACAGCCAAAAAAACCAGCCCTCGTACTAAAAGCTAATTAAGAAGGAAATCATGTTGCCAAATACAATGTGGGAATTCAACCCAGAAGTTGCACCATTGGTCGGTAGTGTTAAGTCAGTATTCCAGACAAGAGAACTTTCCTTTGTCCTATATGCATACAGACATCATTGAACTGTCATATAACAGAGGACTTCTCCGAAATAAGTCATTGCTTGATGTTAACCAGGTTTTGCAGGGACCCGTAAGTCATACATTGCTTGTGTATACTCGATTCTTACATGTATTCTGAGCCACTGTTACTGGTTATCAAACAGCAGATAAAACATTTTCTACATATTTTCACTTTACTTATTTTAGAGTTATTCTATCTTTTTGAAAATACTATATTTCAAGTATATGAAGAGAGCTACTTGCATAAATAGAAGAAAATTTAATCTCTGTCATTTATTTATATATAAAACAAAAAGTTCTAATTTCCCATCAAGTTTGCTTTATAAAATGGCACTCTTGTAGGTCGACGCCAACACCACCCCATGAGATGTTCTATTCTAATGCCCTGTAATTCAATGGAAGAAACGTTAGTGTGGTGAAAGTCTGTGTGATGAAGAGGGTTTTGGAATGTCACGTGACTCGCTCACATTCCGACAGTCAGTTATGTGGTGGGACCCAGGCTGACAATCCACGTCCTTCTACTCCACCTGCCTGGCTCAGAAACGTGACTGTAGCCCAGACTGCCTTCACACAGATCTCCCAGAGCCTGACCTGGCCGGACCGCACCATTTGACTTGAGACAATGCCCTCAGCTCGAGAGGGGGCATACAAGTCACAGGAAGCTCCCCCAAGGCAGATCCCAGTACTGACCAGGGATCCCACACGTGCTCCCTTGTCCCCCAGCTGGACGTCTTCACCAAGAGGGAGCCTCTAGCAATCAAGACCAGACGAAACCGATTTCTGTCTCTCGTGTGGAGTCAAAAGGATCACTGCTTCCTCCTGAGGACAGAACAATAGTTTGAGTCTCACTAATTCTCCAGCACAGGCTGATCCTTCGTTTTAAGATTCACACTGAGAGTGAAGATACAAATTCTGAACATGTTCTTTCAGATTCAAATAACCTTAAAATGGCCTGTCATCTCCTGCCTTTGATTTTCTTTTTCCAGAACATTAAAATGTAACTCAAAAAGCACATCCTTTTTATCTGCAGTACGGCTCTTCTTGAGCCCAGTGCATTGCTGACAGCCATTCCCCAAAGTCAGGGCGAAGTGGCTCTGCCTCCTGCCTCTGACGAGGCCAGGCATCCCAGACACCTGCTCCTGTGAAAATGTGTCTCGTGCAGGCCATGAAATCCAGTTCTCACATAACTAGGTGGATGCTGGGCCCACAAATTAGCACAAAGGTGAGGAATTGCGTGGTCAACAGCGCCCCCAACCTTCTGAGGACTTTGACAGGGACACCCTGCCTCAGCATGCACAGAGTCAGGTCCAAACCTGACATTTTCTCTGTGGAAATGGACTCTGAAACAACTGAATGTGACCCTGGAACCCAGAGTTAAGGCTTCTTCCATTCTGGGACATTCTGAACCCTCAGATATAACTCTGAGCCTTTCTGCCCTAGTCTAGTCAGCTCTTTAAAGTCATGGCAATAAATTTCTGCTCAGTCACTAACTAATGCAGCCATTTCTCTGCCCAGAGGTCCTGAATTGTCTAAGATCCGCTGATAAACCCACTCATATAGGATGAAATGGTTCTAGCCGCAAATGGCAACTATGCTTGTCAGACTGATTAACCAACTAAGGAATCAGATTCAATGTTTAGGTTCATGGTTGGCCCATGGGGTTTGGTTCTCAATCAGTTTAGTTTGTGACTAGATCCATGGAAAGCATTAAACCTGTGAACTGATGTAGCACTGTATGGTCTTCTTGACAGATGAAAGTCTTTATTCCACCTCCTGAGAACCTCTGGGAAGTCAGAAGGGCAGAGGAACCAGCAAAACACATCCTGCCACCACCTAGACCGTGATGTTTTCTACTACAGTACTGGCAAAGCCTACCTCCTCATTTCAACCCCGCTTTTCCTTCTTTGGTCCCTAACATTGCCCTGGCCCTGGACTGTCAGATATGAGGTCACTCGTGGACCATACCCCACAGCCCTCAACATTCTCCTGAACTGGGCTGTCTTCCTAGAAGGTTGACTATAAGAAGCAAAGTACCCCAGGCAATATGTATAGTACGGTATACTATATATGCAACACACAATACAGACAATATAACATATACAAGGTACGTAGTGTATATATATTACTAACTATGTATATATTAGTATGCTAGTTTGATAAAGGAAAGAAGGAAAGCAACCAGTCATAGTGATCCAAGCATGCAATTAACACCTCAATTAAAAATTATGGTAAAACAAATAGTTCCATTAATCATGCTCCAAACCCTGTGCAACACGTTGGACACACTTGTCCCATTGTTCCGGCCGTTTCCTGAAGCAGGTCTGGAAGTCCTCTTTCATGGATGTCGTTGGTTGTGCTCTCACAGTTGCCTTGATCTCCTGCACTGATTCAAACCACCACCTTTCATGTTTGCTTGAGGTAGAGGAAGGGCCAGAGGTTGCAAGGTGCCAGCCATCGTGTTTTTGTGAGCTTTATACGTGTCAGACGCACCCACTGTATTCTTTATCAGACGTTGTAAAGACAGCCGGTAATGAGGACTTTAAGACGCATCTCAGGTAGATGCAAGAAGATAGGAAAAGCATGTTAGGAGCGAGAGCAAGTGCTTTAAGGGAGATCATTGTGTCTTTAAGTGCAAGAAACTTTTAAAACTCTTTTAAACGATCACAGTATTGTTTGATCATACCTTGCACCTGCACTGACGCTACAGTGATACTAAATAACACACTTCAGTCCAGGGTTCAGACCTGCCGTAGATTCTGCCTCTCTTTTAATGGAAATGAGTCTGAGGGTGAGAATTCTTTCATGAACAATAGCAAAGAGTGAAGAGGAACAAACATAATTTCTTTAATATCTTTAGCAGCTCCTTTTGGCCAAAACATGGACAACACTTCAGCCAGGTAGCAGGAATCACAAGCTTGTGGGACAAAGTGTGTGACTTCTGATAGAGAAAGGGAGACCACAGTTCTGAGCAAGACTCCCAGGGGTCCAAAGTGTTCAGAAGCCAGACATCAGCCGCATCCTTCCGTGTCCACAGGAACACGGCTCTGCTGCTGTCCTGATGTGCGAACGGGGGACAGGCAGGAGCATGACGCCGCTGGTCTCAGGAAAATCAGCCCAGCAGTCCCAGGGCCTCGAGCGGGAACACAAGCCAGCATCTTGTCAGCCTCTTGCAGACTTCTTTGGACTTCTGATCCCCCGAATGGTAACGTAATAGTTTTTATTCTTTTTGTTTTGTTTCTCTTTGAGGCAAAGTCTCCCAGTGTAGCCCAGGCTGGCCTTGAACTCTCAGCAATCCTCCTGCCTCAGCTTCCTAGTGTTAAGATTATGTGTGCACCACCACATCTGGCTTTTGACAAGTTTTATTCTTTTAAACTTTAAATTTTTGGTAGTTTGTAAAAGCAAAATTAAGATATGAGTATAACGCAGTAACAGCAGGGAAGTTTTGACGAGGCTCTTCCAGAACGGCTTGCCTTGTAATTGAAACTGGCATTTAACCCTGTTTCAAGCAATAAGTGGAAGGCAGAGTGCGCAGGTGTGAACAAGCATCAAAGGCAGAGTTTAATTTGCTTTCTTGAAGTTTGCATTTCCTTCTCGGCCTGCTTAATCTTTCCAGGAAATTGACGGTACCCGATGACAGCTCCCAAAACGCCTCCTTATTAACACCTCTCATTCGCTTCCACCTACTTTTGCATGTTCACTAAATTAAGCCAACATCATCCTTATATTTTACAACTATTCTGGCTTGAAAAGCTGGAGCGAAAGGCCTGGTAATTCACCGCTGCTCGGCCAAGTGGAACATTTGTAGCACTGGATTTAATGTAATTCTGGAGGATGCGGGATGTCAGATCCTGTGGCCGCTTAAATAAATCTCCGTAAATTAAGATCCTTTAACAAATTTTCAGCAATATTGTACCTTGAACATTCATGGAAATTCCTTCAAGTAATTACAGTGAAGTATCAAATAGATGAAGAAAATGCCTTTTATTAAAAGACAGAGAGATCTTCACCAGTGGGCTCTGCAGGGACGCCCAGTGTGCCTCTAGCGTTGACCTCCCGCCACACATCCCAACCCCAGCCTGTGTGTGCAACACGGTAAGGCCTGGGCTATCCACGCTCCCAACAGCTGCGTCGGGCCAGCTGCCATGCGGAGGCATCGGAGACGGGCATCGCTCATCCTGACACCTCAGTAGGGTCTGGAGGGGTCACCCAGGGGCACCAAAAGGGCACAGGGGGGCCTAGGTGGGTGCAGGTGAGGAAACAGACAGCCACCAGCACACCGTGGCCCTCAGTTCTTCGCCGACTTCGTGTCCCCTTTCCATCCGACTCCTGTAACTTTCCCCACCAAGTTCCTTAAAGCAAACAAACAGACTCTGCCCCGGGAAGGCAAACTGGCAAGCAGGTCAGCAGTGCGTCTACCATGGCTTCTGACATGGGCGCTACCTTAAAGACCGTTCCCAAAATGCAAAACGTGTTTGCGATGGTTCTCCCTGAGCACCGTCCGCATCTGCAGATGCCAGCTGTGAACCCCGTGCACACTGAGGGCAGCCCGGTCAAGACGTCGGGGTACACTGCTCACCCGCCGGGTTACAGAGACAGCGCCAGGCACGCGAGAATGCATTCATACATCCGATTCGGGACCCTGGGGATTGAACCCGGGACCTTCACTTGCAGGTCCCCCTTCACACATTCCTCCTCTTTTAAATTCTGTGACAGGAGTTTGCTGAGTCACTCATTTGCCCAGGGTGGGCTCAAACTCGGTGTCTTCCTGCCTCAGTCTCCCAGAGTGCCATGATTACAGGAAGCGCCGTAGCAGGTGGCTCAAGAAATATATTTAAGTAAAAATAGCCAGGTTCGAGGTATCAGAAGTATTATTTTCAGAGACTAAAACATTTTAGCCTAATAGGTTACAGTCCTGGAAGAGCGAGGACACGATGGTCATGACATACACAGCAAGTTCAGAACATTCAAATACCATGAGACCATTTTTTCTGCCAGTAAGAGTTCAAGTTCCCTAAATCTCAGAGCTGTCTGATGGCATGGCTCCAGAACGTCCCTGCCTGGAGCTCAGCTGAAGAATTGGCCACGGCAACTCAGCATCATCCAGCAGCGCCACGAGCTTAAGCCTGAGGAAGAGGATGCCCCAACTAGCAACCAGTTTTCCCTTTTAAAAACTTTTCTTCTGTATTAAAAATGATGCTTGAGTTTTTTCATCTTCAAGGAAACAAATCCAAAGTGTTTTAGGCTGACACATCCCAAGAGTGGACAGACGAAAGCGACAGCTCCGTGGGAGCTCTGCTGCCAGCGTCACCGCGTCCTATGAGCTCAGCTGCCAGCGTCACCGCGTCCCATGAGCTCAGCTGCCAGCGTCACCGCGTCCCATGAGCTCAGCTGCCAGCGTCACCGCGTCCTATGAGCTCAGCTGCCAGCGTCACCACGTCCTACAGGCTGAAGTAGACCATGCACCGAGCTCGGAGCGGGAGGGGGCACGAGATGCGCTGGTCACATCTGTCTCACAAAAACTACAATTGGTTTAAACTACTGCGCATGTGCTAGGGAAGGGCTAGTATCACGATATGCTACTATAGAGTTGAAAACATATGCAGAAAATGAGGAACATCATATAGAAACAGTTTATCACAAATGAAGTAAAAATTGGAAATCAATTATTTCCCAACCATGTAACTTTAAAGTACAAGTAATCAAAGGAATGTTAGGGTTAGGGTTAGGGTTATTTTCTATCTGAAAATCACTACCATTTGGGCAAGTTACAGATCGACAGACCCAGTATCCATTGAAATCACGTGAGATGAGAACCGCGAGAAATCCCACCTCACAGAGAAGGAAACAGGAGTCCGGGCTGTCACTGGCGGCAGTAACTGATGGCCGGGATCCGGGCCAGCAGCAGAGTGCCGGGGCCACCAGGGAGGGGAGGAGCACCGGACCACCATCCCTCCACTGCTGCCCTTCTGAGCCTTTTTGATCCCCGCTGTACTTACAGATGTAATAAGAGCATCCTCAGCTCACCCAAGAAATGCACAAAGCTTCACTGTTGTGTGGACTTTGGACCTTATTCGCTCAAACCTACTAATTTTTTTAAATCTTTATTGGTACATTATGAATACACATCATCATCACATTTAACACTGAGGGTTTGTACCAGAATATGACACGACTTGATTCTCATTTTTTCGCTTTTCTCCCCACCCTGCATCCCCCTACCCCCTACATACATAATTTGCTTCCTTTTTTATTATTACCACATTCATGGTCACAGTGCAACATTTCGCAGCAGGGACCCAGTCCATGACATCACACAGTAAAACTGGGTCTGAAAAACACAGTTTTAAAAACCTCCTTTTGTTTACATATTTATTTATTTATTTATTTATTTTAACTAACATGCAAGTGGAAAGTACTTTCACTTTCCTTTTGGAGCATTGTTGTGTGTGTAAGACTGTCTTTGTTTATTACCTTGGGCTATCATTTCCGTAGGTTAAAAAGTCAAACACTGGTATTTCAGATGGCTCAGCTGAGAAATTATTCTCTACTTGAACTGTATTCCACAATGATTTCCTTTCATCATATGCAATATTTGAACATGATTGACATATTTCATTTTGGTGTTGATGATTTTAGGTTTTCTAGTAGAGTAGACATTGCTGTATATCAGCAAAATAGTATACTGCTTACATTTCTTCACTCAACAACATGCTTTTTGTTAGAAAGAATTACCTATGTTGCTATTTTCCCACCTCCTCCTTTGGCTCCTAGTGCTGCACCTGGAGGCACGTGGGTCCCTCGGCACAATGTGTCCCCAGATACACCAGTGCAGGAGAGGTCCACACGCTCAGACGCTGGTGGACTTGTCTTCTGCCTGCTCGTTTGCTGGAGTCCCTTGTATGCGTCACCTGTCAGGGTTTTGTTGGATTTAGGGCCTGGGCACGTCAGGTAGCTCTTCCCCAAAGGGCTTCAGCACACCTGGTGTAGCACTTGGGCACCGCGGCCACCCCGGCCGGCGAGAAGCGCCTCCCCTCCCCCCATACAACTATTTTCCCTCACACTGGGCGCAGCACTGTCCTTTCCATGTGCCTGCCTGTCCTACTGACAAGACACTTCATCATTCTCTTCATTTTAAGCCATGTTTAAGCAGGTAATCTTTTTCACCTAGGGAAAAAATACAGTAAGTTTCTTGAAAAGTATAGTAAGGTATGGTATGAAATGGGGACATAAAACTCAGCTGTGAAAAAGTCTAGAGGAAGAAAATCTCGGCAGATTAAGCAAAATCCATTTTATTCTTGGTAACTTTATCTTACTTCATACTGCTCTCGGTCCTGTGTGGAATGCAACTTAGTGGTAATTTCCTGGCTCCATAGTGATTGGTTCCAGTTTGGACCACGTGACCCATAAAGAGCCAATTAGAATGAGGGAAACTTCCAGGAAACAGATTCTCGTACTTTCCATGGGGCCCTAACATTCTGAAGATATGTAACTCGGATTGGTGTGTCCGTCTTTCACTCACTCATTTACTGTCATTTTTTAAGTGAAGAAAAGCCTTTCCGAGAAGATAAATGGACTCCAGAGGAGTTGAAGTTACCTCACAAAAGCATTTCTGGCTGAGGAAAGACCAGGTGCAGGGACCTGAGACAGACACACACATTACTGAGGACGCACCGAGGACCCAGGAGTCAGAGGGGGTGTCAGGGCCTGGAGGGGAGGAAGCTGCCGGCAGCTGTAAACATGGCAGCGTGGAAGGGCACGGCTGAAGGCACACCGAGTCCTCCAGTTTGTGCCACAACTTTTGCGGGCTGCAGATACTTTTGCTGTTAGCATCTTTTTTCTATAAAAGTATTACCATTACAATTTTCTTACAGTTTTGAAATACGTTAAAACATTCCATGACCCTTGCTAGTAATGGGCCGCGATGCGTGTGTGTTGTGACTATTGAGTAAACCAGCCCCTGCCCCTGGGCTCCTTGTGTATAGGGAACGTTGAATTACTTTTCTGCTGAAGCCATTTGTGTAGACTTTTTTATCATTTGCAATCAAAGAATTTTTAACCAACGCAAAACATTTTTCTTTCCTTAAGCAGCATTTAATAATGCATACACCGTTCCCTGGAGAAACCATTAGAGTAAGCAAAGCAGACGTTAATTACCAGATGTAAAACAAACAAAACTGGCTGCTCAGTCATTGCGGAGGAGACCAGGAAGCACAGCCAGGCTGGGTATGTGGACTTCCTGTCCCCTCTCACCCGAGAGTGACCCGAAGTCCTTATCTACTGGCGGAAGTGCCCACCCCCTGCTCAATGTGTCCTGTGGCACTGGCTCCTGTCAAGCTGGGCTTCCTTGCAATCAATGCTGGGACCAGCCCGGCGTCTCCGCACCATTATCATTTGCTCCAACGAGCAAGTGCAAGTATGGAACGGATGGTTCCAGAGCCAAATCGCTTCTAGGGGACAGGAGACTCCCGCTCAGTTGCTGAGACTAAGCACTGAGGTGATTTTTCAGTCCTTGATACTTTTCAAAGCACTTTAATCAGCACTATGTCCTGTGATCCTCACAAATCCCCCACCCAGAGAGGTCTTTTGTAAATCACATTTTTTCTAGTAGGAAAGGGAAACTCAAAACATTCAAGGAATTGTCCCAGTGTCTACATCGTGGAGCAGAGTTTCAGCGCAGACCGACCAGTTCCAGCAGTCACAATAAAGCAGGCTTGTTGGGCGCATATCAAATGCTCACCAGGACCAGCCTAGTGTTCTTTGCTCCTCCTCTGTCCGCCTTATCCCCCCTACTAGTCTAAAACCCAATTGTTCTGAGAATTTCAGAAGCATTTAAGCCACTGTTTACATGAGTGCCAGAGAAGCAGGGCCCACAAAGCTAGCTGAGGACAAGTCACCCAGGGAGATATGGCCACTCCTGCGCGAAGGACAAAGCATGAGGTTGTGGCACCAGGATGAAAGGACCGACAGCCACAGTGGGTACCAGAACCACAGGGGCAAGGAGGCTGCTGCCTCAGTTCTACCCGCAGCACAGAGGAAGGGTTCCAGGTCCCCTCACCTCTCCAGGGGCGATCACTGGACGGCAACCCAGAGACAAAATTCAAGCTAAACTGGGTAGCTTTGCAGGGAAAGGAAGGGGCAGGATGTGGGAACGTGCAGAAATATAAAAGGCGCTGCCTTTCCTGCGCAGGTCGTACAGACACTCTACTGCTTTTTCTAGAGCCAACCACACAGGCTGGATATGGGAGCTGGGACAGGTAAGTACTTTATACCAGAAAGAGAAGAAAGCAGAGAAGAAAATGAAAGGGAGAGAGATCTCAGACCGTACATCATACAGTGTGATCCATAACAATTATCACAAGAGCAGTTCACTTCTAACTATAACGCGTGTGCCCCCTGCACACCCTCGTGTTACTAACTCCTGAGTCACTCCATGTATTTTTGTCATCAAACATGCAGATGATATTGTTTTATTTCAATGGCCAGCAAAATGCCGAATCAAAACCTATCTTCCCTCCTGTGAATGCTGAGATTTTTCTCACACATTTAAAAGAAGAAGAATGAACCATTTGTGATGTGGAAAGTATGCGGAGTTCAAATCTCAGCACTCCCGAAGAGTTTTACGTGTTAGCCACACTCACTTGCTGCGTGTTTTCTGTAGACTTCTCACAAACTAAAAACCCTCTTTCAGTCCAACCATGAGGAAAATAGTGGCCAAATCCAGCACGAGAATCATACGACAGAACAGCCAAACAGCGTGCCTCGAACCTCAGAGAGAAATACGGCGGCCCAGAGAGACAAGACGAGGTGGTTGGAGGCCAGGCTTGTCCTCAATGGAACTGAAAGACCTTCACAGAAAAGTGACTGAGATTCAGGAAAAGCCAACTTCTGTTAATAGCAATGTACTACTGCTGCTATATCAGCTTTGAGAAATACATTGTGGTGATATAAAATTTTCACAAAAGGCTAAACAGAATGAAAGATATAAGGAAACATTTTCTGGTCTCTCTGAAACTTCTCTGTAAATTTAAATTATTGTAAAATAAAAATGACACTCCAAACAAGAAGCCAGGGCTTTGATGGCTAACAAGGAAAGCTTCTCAGTGCACCCTGAGACCGCAGGAGACCACACGTGTCCTTTCTAGGTATTTTCTCAGGTGTAAACAGAGAGAAGCAACAAGAGGTAGGTCTTGGTTCAGAATGTGAAAATGGGTGCCTGCGGCCCTGAGACTGGGCACCCTGGGGGCTGGGTGGGGAATAAGGGCTGCTCTGAGTGAGAGATATAAGAGTTCATGGAGAAGAGCAAAGGCCAAGGAAAACCACAGTGTAATCGACTCCCTGTAACGCTCCACCAATGCAGGTTAAAAAAAAAAAGGAGCAATTCATGCCACACATACTAAGTGTCATACATGCGCCACGTCCCACAGGACCTCACCGGCTGGTCCAACGCTGGGCAGCAGGGAAGTCATGTGCAGTGTGTCCCCAACTGTTTTACAGAAGAAAATGCAGGAGGTGGAAGAGTCCAATCTGCCTGTGAATAGCGAATACCGTGGTGGATAGTGATCATCTCATGAAGAAAGAGAGCTGATCGCTCCTCTGCCTTGGAGAAAGTGCTTGGAGACGTCACGCAGCAGCAGCTACTAAAGCACTTGCACCATAAGGGGTCCTTCGGCTGAGACTAGTACCGAGCAGCCCACCTGTCGCTGCCGCTTGCCAGCACTTGGACCCTGAAGATTCAGTCTTCTTTCCCTCCTCCTTTTCCTCAGCTCTCCTTGGAAGTCTGCTCATGCAGGGCTTGCAGACATTGTCATGATTCTCATTAGCATGAAAGTCCCATCCTGAGGGAGCATTTGAGCTTCCATCATTAGTCATTACAAATGCTACAGAGCCTGCCCAAAGATTCAAGTATAAAGGTGTTACGGGCGCTATCATTTATAACAACAAACAAAATGAACAGCAAGTGCACTGTAGCTGGGTTCCCAGATCTGACTCCTGCCTATTGGCTGGTGGGTTTTGTTCAAGTGGCCAGTCTCCCTGGGACTTGTTGGTGGAGCGGTCACACATCCTCCCTCCTGGGTGCTGGGACTGTCATGGGAGATGCTGCCCTAAAGCACTTAGAAGAGTTGCTGGGTGTACATGTAATGAATGTTATCGACTGTTATTGTT
>PVIR01010714.1:0-49266 GCA_004026965.1 Petromus typicus | reverse complement strand
TGGAGACCCACACCCAGCAGCAACCAGTACCACATACCACAGTGCCGGGCGTGGTGGCTCACGCCTGTAATCCCAGCACTCGGGAGGCAGAGGCAGGAGGATTGTGATGTGAGTTTGAGGCTGAGCTCAGGGCCAGCCTGAACCACAAAGCGAGACCCTGTCTCCAAAAACCTAAAAAAAAAAAAAAAAAAAAAGAAATCATGATATGGTATTCTTTTCCAAGATGTTCCTTTTAGCTAGTAACCTAAAAAATACTAGTTCTATGCACCTATGTATTTAGCTCATTTCACAAGTTTCTTCAGATTTTCTGAGTTTTAGTACTAAAGGCTAATTCTGACAGGTTGGTAGAGTTAATGAACAACTTATACTCAAGGAAATTTATATAAATTATCTCTTATATAAAGGTAGGTGTTCTGAAAGTATCACATTACTTACAAAGGCTAAATCCTTTCGAACACTGAATAATATTTTTAGGTGAAAAATGGTGGGAAGTAAAAAGTTAGGTCCTTAATGGAATAACATACACTGAGAGGGTAACAGGAGGAAAAAAAAAAAAAAGCCATTTCTAAAACAACTATTCTGGGCAACTTGAAAGAAGCACTTGTGTGCTGCCCAAAGACAAATGATAAGTTCACAGTGTGCAGGTAGAATGGAATTCTAACTTCATTCACTTTGTTGTGTGAGAAAACAAGTTTATGTACCTTGTGTACACTGCTAAGTATCTTTCTTCACACTGAGGATTTTGTGTGTTGGAAAAGAAATAGTTCTTGGGGAATATATTACAACGTAGAAACCCCATTTGATTTTTGTCTATGGTGCTAAATATTATCTGAGCAATGACAATGACCATGAAAATCAACTGGAATTGGTGGATGTTAAGACCCTGTTGTACTGCGATTTACTTAATTTTTCAGATTATGCAATTTAAATCTCCACAACTGCGCAGATAGTTGATCAACCATTGCGAGAAGGTAAGAACCCTCCCTGCAGGAACAAAAAAGAGTCTTAATGAATTTAAGGCTGTTGTTGGTTTTCATGCTGTAATATAAGTAATTATTTTATGGTTTTTGCTTTGCAAAACTCTATTTTGTTTTTTGTCTCCCTAGATAATGTGATTATACTTTAATATAATCTTTGGAATTTTGTTTGCTTTCCTTTTCCAGATTTTTAAAAGATACAAAGCTATTTTTATGTAATTCAATGCCTCATTGATTACCATCTGTAGCCTTGTCTTCTTAACTTCTGATTGGGTTATCAGTGCTAATATTTTATTCATAATAACAGGTGTCTCTAAGCTTTTCTGGACTATTTTAAAGTGATATATATATATATATATTTTTTAGGTTTTTTGAGACAGGGTCTCGCTTTGTGGTTCAGGCTGGCCCTGAGCTCAGCCTCAAACTCATCACAGCAATCCTCCTGCCTCTGCCTCCCGAGTGCTGGGATTACAGGCGTGAGCCACCACGCCCGGCACTGTTGTATGTGGTACTGGTTGCTGCTGGGTGTGAGTCTCCACACCCAGTATAGGTATGTGGTTACGGGGGATCGAACCTGGGTCCTTGCGCTTGCAAGACAGGCGCCAGAACCACTGAGCTAAATCCCCGGCCCTTTAAAGTGATATTTTTTAAACTTAGGCTTTCTCCTAAAACCTCATGCTATCCTGATATTATTTGTGTTGGCAATTAGGATTCATAAAATGAGCAAATATAAAATGTTAGTATCTTTTTTTTTCCCAGTCTCCTAAGAGATACAATTATTTATCAGATCAGATGACCCAACTGTATTAAATGAGACATCTTGTCAGAACTCAGAGGAATATGTGAAGTTGGTTTGATAAGAGTAGGTCACTCCCTGAACCATATGTTCTAAGCACTTCTGCTGAAGTTCCCCAGTGTTTTGTCTATGAGATATTGGGATCAAGGTCTCCTTGAAGGCTCTTTCATATTCTGGAAAGGAAGGTTCCTACCCAAACCCCTGACTTTTACAAAAGAGAAGACTCTTGTTGAAGCTCAGATAGATACCCAAGGAGCCTAGATGCTCAGAAGAGATTCATTCAGGAAGAGTTACAGACAATATGTAGAAAATTCAACATATTCCAATATCTTCAAGAGTTCTACTTAACCTGTTTTCCAACAAGTTTCATTTTTTTTTAATATTTAGGTCTCTAATCCACATTGATTTTTTTTTTTTTTTTTGTATGTTAAAAGAGATAGATCTAGCTTTAATCTTTGGCAAGTTGAAACCCAGTTTTTCCGGCATCATTTGTTAAAGAGGTTATCTTTCCTCTATCAAGGGTGCTGGTTTCCTCTGTCACAGATGAGGTGGCTTGGTATATCTAAGGTTATTTCTGGATCTCCTAGTCTGTTCCACTGATCCTCACTCTATTACTTTGCCAGTAGCATGCAGTATCATAGTGGCTTTGTAGAACAGTTTCATATTGGGGCTTGAGGTATGCCCTGCCATGATCTTTTTGCCCAGGATTGCTTTGGTTATTCCAGGTCTCTTGTGATTCCAGATAAATTTTTGGATTATTTTCTCTAGCTCTATAAAACACATTATCAGGATTTCAATGGGGATTGCACTGAATTTATATAGTAGTTTTTGTAGTGTGGCCATTTTGATAATATTGGTTCTTCATATCCAAGAATGAGAGATGTCTTTCCATTTTCAGATATCCTCTTCTATCTCCCTTTTCAGAATGTTGTAGCTTTCAGAGTAGATAAATCTTCAGCCATGAAGCATGCAAAATTTGAGTCATTTATACTCAAGCGGATATACTGCAAGGGCATACTCAAGTGAAATAAATAGGACACAGATGCATAAGTACCATACCTTTTTCTCTAGTATGAAAAACAGTAGGTGTAAATGAATGCCCAAATGTATGATAGCTAATATAAAATAGGAAGAAAATAAGGAAATAGAAAAAGGAAAGGGTAGAGGGGGGAAATAAAAAAGTGAAAAACCTTGACAATAAAAATAAGATAACAAAGCTTATATGTAAAGGAGGCAGAGTTTGTAGGGAGGGCAGAGAGTGGGAAAATGAGAGTCAAAATGTCAGTTACTTGGGTCATGTACAGGTATAAGTTCTCAGTGTTAAATGTGAACATGTTGCATGTATAAAACATACTATGAAAATAAATTTTTAAAACATAGGAAAACTCAACATAGTGAGAAAGAGAATCAGATATGACCCCACATCATAAGAATTTTCTTCATGAGAAATGTGTTGATGGCTCACTGTACACTCTGATCCACCAACCACTTGATTCATCTCTCACAGTGACTCTTGTTCTTGCCCCAGTTTCTGTGGTATGGTGGGGTAGGAGTTCCTTTGTTTACTCTCTCCTGTTATTTTATTACACAAAAAAGTTGAAGACCTTCTTCCTTTTGCATGTTCCATTTTGACTTTCAAAAAAGGTATTTAGAGCATCAAAATAAAGCAAAATATTGTATGTTAAACATTTATTTTCTACATTTCTTTACATGTCTATTATCTTAAAGACAATGTAGATGCTTTTAACTGACAAAAAAGAAGACTTTTGTTTTTAATCTGCTTAATAAGTATAGCTTCAAATCCGGAAAGATTTTGCTCAGTGGCTCAATCTTATTCTCGAAAGCATTATTTTGTACCTTTACAATTTATGCGACTCTGACGATCATTTCCTAACATAGAGCAATCCTAATTTTGATGTCTTCATTATACTTGATCTCAGCTTCTCACTACCAGAGATACATGTATAAAATGATTAATGTAATTAAGTGCAAGTCTTCCTTTCTGAGTCACTACTGCATCCCTAGGACAAAATATCTTAGAACTCAGTAGAAAGAGGTTGACTTTGGTTCACAGATTGAGTCCATGGTTGACTGGCTCCAAGACAGGATCAGCATGGTAGAAGTCCTTGAGGAGAGACAGCTAGTCATCCATGCCAGCCAGGAGGTAGAAAGAGAGGAGTAGTGAGGGGAAGTTACTCTCTTAGAGGCAAACCCCCATCATTCACCTCCTCCGAGCAAACCCACACATTTGGCTCTAAGTCAACAGTGGGTTGAGTGTAATGCTCCATGATCCAATCAGCTTTCAAGTAAGGAGACTTTTAGACCTAAGCTGTCACACTTTGGCCATGGCCCCTAAAGACTTGTGCCTAACTCATATTTCATATAGTCCATCTAGAGTGGTCCTTTTGCAAAAAAAGGTGAATATGTCACTTCTCTTTCTAATTTTCTACAGTGGAGTCTCATGTTAGACTTAAAGATCTCAGAATGAGTCATACGGCTCTTGATCATAGGCCTATTTGTCTTCATCCTCTTTCTGTTAAACAGTGCTTCCCTCACTGTTTCTTTCTTTCCTTTTTTTTTTTTTTTTCTTAATAGCATGATTCAGCCACTTTTGAATGTTGTACTAATGTTCCTCTTGCCTACACACTTAGCCCATAGCCTCTTTCTCTGGCTTTAAGTGCAATAACATAGCATCTTCAGAATCGAGTGGCTTCCCTTTCTCCCATCTAACTCCTGCTTCAGGGAATGATTTTGTTCCTTCCTCAGCTTGTCTCTCCTCCTGTGATTGTATCAGACTCCCTCCCATGACCTGGATTAATTTTTCCATCTCAGCATCATTAAAATATAAATAAATTCTAGTGAGTAGGAATTAGATATTTGGGGGTGAGGAGCATGATTTATCTCCTACGAAAACTCCCCAGCTACCTTGTGATGCCTGGGCTTACAAGTGGGATTATGAAGACAGTCGTTATTTTAGGTTAGATAGTTGTTCACAGATAGTTCAAGTGACTGTTACTTAAAATGTCAGTAACTTATTGCCATATTTTCTATATTACCTTTTACAGAATAATTATAGAGGGAAGAACCACTTTTAATATATGACGTGTGCTATTCAGAACTGTAAAATAATAAATTTTTAGATATTTTAAATCAGCAAATATTTATTACACCAGCAAAAATAAAGAAATACAAATAAATAAATAAATAAAAACTAATAAAATTATAGTCAGAAGCCAGGAAATACTATTCACTAGATTGCTGAGAATTCTGTAGACATGTTTTCTTTATATTAAATGACTAAATATGGTCAATAACTATAAATATTTTTGTACTTTTTCCACCAATGTGGATTAAACATTAAGGTCTTGACCCTATATATTTATTCAGAGATTCAGTCTTCTTATGCTAGAAGAATTCAAAATTTTCATATGTAGTCAGAACCATGGGAGGAGATTGAAAATTGTATATGAATTTTTTTTGCAATGTTTGGAAATGATATCCATAATTTCTTTCCATACTACTTTAATCGGAATATGATAACATAACCTTTCCTGCCTGTTAGGTAGTTAATAAGTAAAGTTTAGATATCCAGTGATGAAAGAGTAAATATGTATTAATAAAACTTACCTACTGCCAGGCATTTTACACAGAATTCCATACATATACAGATGATCTTGCTATTCAGATTATGAGTATTTGAAGTAAGAATTACTTATATTTTTACAAATAATGAAAAGAGTGCTCTGAGAAATACATAACTGTCCTAAGAAATACAAAAATGTATATAGTTGCTAAATGGGGGTGTCAGTATATTAACCCAGATATAACAACACCAGATTTGTGGAGGAGAAAGATTCTCTTGCAGATTTTATAAAATATTGCAATTTATAAATACAGCATACTCCATACATATTCTTTTATAAGTTTATTTTATTGTACACACTATTACCATCCTGAACCCTACCGGTTCCTGCAGTGATTCTGTGCACCAACTTTGTCATTCCTCTTACCTCGTTGTGGGGAGCTTGCTGACCCTGGAAGGCCCTGGGGGAACAACCGATATTTTTGTTCACTGCCATGGACCACTTAAAACATGTGTCTTGATGGATATCATTTCTTCATTGTCCATTACTGGACACTACTGGTTCAGTAACTGGAAAGTTTCAATAGCGGTGAACTTTCTAGTCCCTCACTAAAAGTTATGGGTGCATATTTAGTCATTTTCCTTACACAGATTAGTAGCATTAGAAATATTATAATTTGTGTACAACTTGTAAACATGTTTTTCTAAGTAAACAAATCTGCCAAACAAAAAGAAAACAAAACACACCCAAGTAAATAAATAAACTAACAAACATTCCTATAAGTATATTCAACTCATTAAGCTAGAATGAATCATATACAATATAAAGGAAATCATTTAAATTTAATGGGAACATCCCAGAGCATTTTTATACACATATTATTTGCCTTGATCATCATATCTGAGTTGAGTATCCTTCCTATGTGACCTAATAACAAGATAAACAACTTCTGTCTTAACATTTATCACATATGATTTTAGTTTTCTGTTGCATCTCTGTATTCTTCATTAATGTGGTAGGCTTCAGTGGGGTGGTAACTATGGGGATTTGGCATTTCATTCTAGTTTTTCAAATATACTACAAACTGATCAACTTATCTTTGAATATCACTTGAATAAATGTAGAAGCAAATTTCTGAAAACTAATTTTACTCAAGAAATTCACATTAAAATACAAACATTGCAATAGAATGGCTTTTAAACACAGTTCAAGCTAGCAAGGAATAATTTTATTCAATGTTTAACATGTTTAAGAAGTTTTGCTAGGATTTTTAGAATAAATAAAATACCTATGGTTTGATAGTGAGGAAACCAATTATATTTGAAAACAAGGGAGATTCAAAACTCAGATTTTATAATATCCCTCTTGTCAATATCATATATTCAATGTTGAGTTGAAAAGGAAAACTTTACTGCCCTCTGCACCAGCCTTGAATTCTATCCATCACTTTTGTCTGGGAAAGGGCTGCGCATCTATCGACGTCATCCATAATGCGTCTAGCTTTTAGATAGGATGTCGGATAACTTCTCGAGTCAATGAACTGACACACATCTGTGCATTATGTGATGACTGAAGCACAGTGGGAAACTCTTTTCATGACTAATTTTTTTCATCTCGTCACCTTCGTTTTGCCATTAAAATAATAAATCATTTTGGACTGTTTTCGTTTTTAAAGAGGTAGTAAATCCTGAAATATTTGTCTCATAGAATTTATAGTCCAGATGGGAGGTGCTAAAGTCTGAAAGCATATATGTATACATATAATTTATGTATAAAATTTGTTAAATATTAATGTGCCCCAGTGATCGAAGACAAGAAAAGCGGGAAAAAGCATGACTTTGACCTTTGTGGGTCTGAATGCATTTGTCCTTCCAGAATTCACATATGAAATTAATCCCCAAAGCAGTAATATTAAGGGTGGATCTTTAGGAGGTGCTGAAGACATGAAAGGAAAGCCCTAAGGAGTGTTACTTATGTCGTCATAGCAGTGAGAGCTGGTTTGCTCATATAATTTATATATAACTGCAACCTTCTGAGGATGCAATTAGAAGTTACTGTCTGGGAAATAAACCCTGACCAGACCCTGAAACTACTAATTCTTCGATCTTGGACTTCACAGATTTTATGACTATGTTAATGTGAAATGTACGTTCTTTATAAGCCACCTACTTTATGAGCTTTTTTACAGTAGTTCAAGCTGTGTAAGACAGAATTCAAGCATGGAATATGAAGTAACAGGAAAGGAAACCATGAAAACACATCTGTACAGATAAGTATCTTTTCTGAAAGCGTGAACATAGCCACTGCATACATGACAGCCAGTTATAACAATTTTAATGGGTTAAGTAAAGCAAATAAAATCATGCATTTTCATTGACCTCAGCTACTCAAGAAAAAGTTTTATTTGAAGTGAAGTTAATTCCTTTATTCATATTTAAAAGGTAGGATGAGCGTTTAATTCATAAAATAATTCTCAAAAGAGCTTAAGTGATAATTTTTGAAAAACAGCATGTAGTCATTGATCATGTCTTGTCTAGTAGAAAACTTGTGGTAAAAGCAAAATAGAAGTATGTGTATTCAATCTTGAAGGAAAACCTTGGAATACTTTTTGTTCATATGACAGAGAATAAAGTTAAGTTATTTTCATTGAACAATCATTTTTGCATATCACTCTATAACTCTTTGAGATACAGTTATGAAAGATACATTATTAAAGCCCCATATTTACGCTGTATTTAAGGAGGTAGAATACTGTCTTTCAAATCTCTCTCTCTCTCTCCCTTTCTAGTACTGGGAATCAAACTCAGGACCTTGCTCTTTCAAGGTAGGTGCTTCCTCCTTGAGCTACATGCCTTGTCCAGAGCTAAATCTTCCCATACTCTTAACTCTTGAAAATGTATAAGTAGTTAATTAAATATATTAACAAAGCCTAAGAATAGAAAACATCAACTTACAAATAGTATTCTCTTAAAAATATACATTTTCTCAGTGTTTAAATCTTTAAAGCAATTAAAGCTGATTATGAGCTATGAAATATAAATGAATTATGAAAATTATATTCCTAACTCATCTCCTTTTAATAAAGTTGCCAAACTCATTTCTATCGACTCAGAATTCTGTGTCAGTAAAGAAAGTCTGATGAGAATTTTGTATGTTCATGACATGAATTTTGTAAGTCATAAATTTCAATCAGAGACTTATGCCAATTTTCTTTGTTGCTGTTATCACAGGCATCATTTCTCTATTACTGAAGTTGTTTTTTTCCCATGAAATAAACAGAAACCATTCTGGAGCATTATCTTCTGAGGAATCGCCTAATCAACTTTAGCCCATTGGTGGTAATCAACTTTAAGTTAGATGCACATAGTTAACCTTTTCTGCTCAGCTGCCTCTTGTTTGGATTTTAAAATCTGAAAGCATATTTAAAGGGTTTTTGTCAGAGCCATTTCTAGCTGACTTGTAGACAAAATGAGAGCTCCAGTAAATATGCTTGTGAGCTGAAGTGGTCAGTTAACTACATCCTTGAGTGCTCTAGTCAGTAAGTTAATAAAGTTGGTTCTTATCACAGGATATTGCACAGCTGAAATTCCTCAGCATTTTGAAAAAAATCTAACAAATAAATATTGTGTTCTGGATTTTATTTATTCATGTAATCAATTTATTTTTGCCTAATCAGGTTTTTATCTGTCCTTCACTGCCTACCACAGAGAAGACCTTAAGATCAAAAGTTTTGCTCAATGTAAAGAGCAAATTTAGGCAATGTTGGCTTTAATTGATTCACAGTGATTTCCTAAGGAACACCATGACCTACTTCCTATGGGAAATAAGAAAAACAAAACAAACAAACAAACAAAAAACCAAAAATCCTTACAAAATGTGAAGTACAGAGGATGAGTAATCAGTATGGCTGGGCAACAGTGTGCTGGCCACAATAATTCTCTCTATATAGAGGACTTGGATGAATTCATTGGCTTTAATTTCTCATCTGCTAAATGGAAGAACTGAGCTAAATGATCTTGCAGTTCTGTGTAATAGGACAGCAACCCCTTCAACAAGGGGTTGCTGACTTAGCTTGGTAAGCTAACTCTGAGACTGGGAGCATGAGGAGGAAGGAGCACATCTTTCCAGAGGTACTGAACATATCTCTGGACCAAGGAAGTGAGAACTGTATTCAGAACACTCACATAGTACATTCACAACATAAAGGAATGAGGTTGAGCAAGATCATAGCCTACATCTCAAGGGGCTGCTCACTGTTCAAACCTGCACTTCGCGAAGTGAATAGGCCCCTGCTAGGCTGTGAGAGGATGGGTGAACATGACCTAGTCACTATCTTGCCCGAGCCAGTGGGCAGCCAAGTCCAGAAGCCAAGCCGGCTAGCTAACCAGAGGCTGACTCGAGAAACATGAGTGAACCCTGCTGAGACCAGAAAACCATCTTACTGACTCCAACAATTGATCTACACAAATGTTATATTAGTAGTACAAAAGTGTTGATATCAATGGTTAATCTTTATGCTTTAAGTTTATTCATATGTAGCTGAGATTAAGGCACCTATGTTTCTCGATGCTGTTAAAAAAATTCAAGAACTAGAGCATATATTTGCTCTGTTTTCTTACCACTCTTCTCAGAGACCTAGTATCTTTAAAGGTGGAAACAATTGTTGCTACCCTTCGATGCTTAACATCATTCGCTGTGAACAACCAAGCTCCTTCACTTGCGTGGTGAGCAAGTAAATCAGCACTTAGTTTTCTACACTTCAAGGTAACATAGTATTAGTTACTTTTTTCTCACGGCTGAGACAAAATAGTCCCCACCTAAAGTTAAAGGGGAAAAGGTTTATTTAGCTTATAGTTTGTAGAGCTTTGAGTCCATAATCAACTTGCTCCAAGGCAGAGTGATACAGGACAGGGAAGCAGGGAGTAGAAGCAGTTCATGATAGCGTAGCGGAAGCAACAAAGAGAAACTATCAGTGCTTCTGTCCCTTGTATCCCATTCAGAGTACTTGGGGAGTAGTATTCACTTCCTTAAGCCTAGAGTCCTCAGGCTAGCCCCACCATTCATCAAACACACGCTAGACTCAACCACCTCTGAAATAGCACAGGATTTAGGGGGAACACTCAAACACAAGCCATAACAAACATCTAGTAATTTTATTGTTAACTCTGGTATGATGTAGCCACCATTGTAAAAAATACCTCAAATTGGACTACATGAATGAGGGAACATGGAGATATCTGGCTTCAGACATGGATTTAAACTGGACACAGTGTTTCTCACTTCATGCATAATCTCCCTTTTCCTCACTGTTGCCTTAATTTACTTTCTTCATGTTGTGACAAAACGGCTGGTGGATGCCTGAAGGCTCCATGTTTTCTGCTGAATAACTAGGGCAGAAGAAGGCTGCTACTTTCCCCATGGTTCCAGCAAGTTTTCAAGTGGGATCCTCATTGGATTTTATGACATCACATGTTCTGAAGAAAATAATTACATTTTTCAAGAGAGTGGAAATTTTCTAGCTGGCTAGATGGTGGAGTTCAGATTATTCAACTTTGTGGATCAAGAGGAAGCAAAGTTCTAGGGGAACATCTGTTGCTATCATTACAAGGGAGAACAAATGCTGATAGAGAAACCAGCAGTTACCATTAGAGCAGATTTTTCCATCTTGTTGTACTTTCCGGTTACTTGGTGTAGCAGCTGGCAAACATTTTCAGAACACAGTAGTGTTTTACTTGGTGTCAGGTGTGACCAGAATATATGTATTATTTTCAACTGTCCAGATGATTCTCGGGAAGAACACAAGCAAGAAATCTTTGTATGTGGGATGTTACATGTGATTTAAGTGTTAACTATAGACATGAGCTGAAGTGTTGTGGATTAGTGAACCATAATGTATCTTTTGGGGTGGAGTTTCCCACTCTTCCTATTACAAAATGTAGAAGCAATTCAGTGGAAGGACAATCTTTTGACAATGGTCCTATAAAAACTGGATATCCAATGATGAAGGAGAGAGAGAGAGAGAGAATGAGACAGAAAGACAAAGAGGCAGACAGAAATTACAGTGAATAAAATAAATGAGCAAACATTTATGTTTAAAAATAAATAAGCACTAAAATATTAAACTGTATTTTGGGAATAATTAAGGACTTTGAATATAGCCTTACTGCTAGGTGATAGTAAGCAATTACTGATGATTTTAAATATAATAGAACTGTGCTTGTATAGAAAAGAAATTGGTGTTGTACATTGAAATATTTGGGGCTAATAAGATCCAATGTACAACACCAATTTTATTCTGAAATATTTTTCTAATAAGATAAAATATACAAATAGATGAGTATATAAAAGTTTATGTCTATAAAGAAATGAGCTACTCTATTTAATGGAAGATATGCTTTACAAGCTGGTAGGCATTACTGTTTTCTTTATATAGGGTCAATGCTTGCCACATATTAAATTTTTAGAGATAGTCTATAAATTTATTTATATAAAGTCAACTGAGTTTAAAGTTTTTGGCATTTAGCTAGTCAATTTTAGTGATATATATTCCAAACAGAAAGAAGATATTGTTAATAATATCCATTAGCATTGAGTCTGACTTTGGGATCTATGGATTAGGTTTATGCAGATGTGAGAAAATAGACTCTGAGATTGGGAGCATGAGGAGAAATGAGCACGTCTTTTCAGAGGTACTGAACACATCTCTGAAAGAAGGAAGTGAGAGCAGTATTCAGAACACTCATTTAGTGCATTTACAGACAGTTTATTTTAGAAAGATGTTTCCATTGAATAATGAATATTATTCATATTAATAATATTAATTAATATTAATATTGAATAATATGCACATCACTACCCACAAATATGAAAATAGTTTGTCTTTTTTAGGATTTTAAATGACTCATGAGACCTTTATTTTAATTTAGGAGTGGATACTATCCAATGACTTTATTAAATTTTATGCTTCTCTAGTGAGATAAATGTACATTGTACCATTTTATTAACTGACACAATGGCATTGCTTAAAGCATTTTGGTTGTCTGAGGCTCATACCTACTATAAATAGTTTGCAATTACTGCTTTAGCAAAATGCTAGAAAGAAAAAATAACTTGAAGTTAGTAAGTCTGGAGGTGATGAGACAAATAGGCGAATCTACAGAGTATGGTGTCCACACTTGAGATGCGCAGTAGGAATGGAAACATGTCCGTGACCAAAACATATTGCATCAGTGAGACTTACTACTGACAGGGATGTGGGAAGGACCTTATCAAAGCAGATGGTTAGGTTTCAGTTTAGTAACCAAATGATCACTAGGCTCATCCACTGAATAAGAGAAGGCAAGTGTGGAAACATTTTGAGTGTAGGTTTTGGGTATACTTATATGAAATGCAAAGATCACCTTCTCTGGTCAAGGTGCTTATAAGTCATTTAGTATTAATTTGTAGTTTAATAAGGAAATCTAGTAAGGGATACAGATTTCAAATGATATTTAAAGCAGACAAATTATCAGAGAAAACGTGTAGTGAGAAGAGAAGGCTTAGTGAGGATAGCTCAGAGTCATTATTACACAATATCATTGTAGTCATCCCTGTAGCAGTCCTCTTATTCTTTCTTCTAAGAGTGTGCACTTGACCCAAGCAAGACCAATCAGAACACTCTGGTGCCTTGACCATTCAAACATATTAATAAAAAGGTACAAGTAGGCCTGGCAAACAATGTTCCTTTCTGCCCTTCTAGTAAGTGGCAAGTTGGTAACATTAACAGATCCTATACATAATTCTTAAATATAGTATTAAAATGTAACAAGAGCAAAAGCAGATGCATTTAAATTTTTGTAAGCAAGACTCAATAGTAAAAAGAAAGTTATAAGAAATCAAAGTATAAATGATAATATGTAGTCTTATTGATCTAACCCAGAGATATCAAGTGATTTAGGCTACTTTTAACAAAAGTGGTTCACCTATAATAAACAAGATCATGCCACCAATTTAGAGATGGTATAGGTTTTCAAAAAATTAATATATTCGATATGAACAATTTTAAAAACACTTATAAGAATAAGTAATGTCTAACATTTCATAAGTAATCTAGCCTTCATAGAGTTTTCCCTTAATTCTTAAACAGTTTGAATTTTTTCCTTCATGTAAGCAAAGAGACACTCTACTGAAATGATAGACTAATTTTGATCAAATTAATAGAAGGAAGGTCATCTATTTTTATATTTTTGATGTAATTAATAGAAGGAAAGTCATCTATTTTTTATATTTTTTATTCAGATAGCAGCCAATAACTATCTTCACTGGACAGCAATATGGAATTCTCATAAAGCAGATAACTAGAAAAAAACAGTTCCTCCTGCTCTTGAGTCTTTTGACTTTTTAAATTTCTTTCCAGAAATAATATTGATAAAATATTGCTGCCTCTTTTCTTTATCCTGTAAGTTCTGACATATAACTTTTTTGAGTTGAAAATAGCATATCGTTACTAGAATAAATTCATAAGAATTTACTTATTGATATTATTAGTTAGCAAAATTTATCCTACTCATGCTCTTTCCACTAGGCCAAAGATAGATATTTGTAGAAATTACTTATGATTATTATACTTTGGTTGAGGGTCTATGCAAACTAAATCTGAATTACATCTATTACATTTTTGTTTTCTCTTTGACCTTTAAGACATTCATATTACTAAATATGTAGCTTTTATTCACTTAAGAGCAACTAAGTAGATGCTCAAATTTAATTCTTTTAAATGTGTTATAAGCAACTTTATATTATGCTGATGGAATATATTATTAGATGTTACTTTTTAATTTAAAATAAATCCAACTACTTCTTATGTGTATGGTGGCCAATTTTCAATTATGATCTCCATGATGAGATTCTTCCAGGAAATGAGAGGGGCAGTATAATTTAAATGGAGTTGTATATCTGCTTGATTTTAATTTGTAACCTCGAGGTCAATAGTTATTGGGTGTAATAACCCTCCAGTAATGGGGAAATTCAAGGCACATTTGTATAATGAGAAATCATAACTAGTTATGGTTCTGGATGATGATTTTTCTCTTTGCCATTCTGATCTGCTGTAATTCTGCCCTCATTTTATAGACATCATACCTCTAACTTTTAAGAGATATCTTTACTACACAAAGTTATAAATTTACTCTTTAATTTACAATAAAATTTATTATATCTACTGTGTACCACACTGTACTGCATTTATATTCTTAATACGTTTAAATGCATGTTTTTATTGTCTCTGTGCTAACTCTGATATTAGTATTGACTTAATTCTCTCTTTTTTTCTGAAATAGCTTTCAGGCATTTAGATTTTTCCCCCATTTAATTATTTATTGCTAAATTAAAATGAAGATTTTTCAGACAGAAGAAGTTAAGAGCAGATATGTCCTTGTGTAAAACTTTTTATTGCACATCAAGACAAAAATAAAATTTATTACAGGGTTAAAAGCTAGCATTTCCGAGTTAAATCAGAATTACTCATAGTAAAATAATATAAAATCTAATCTTTACTCATCATTACTTGAATCAGAATTTAACCTTGAACTTAAGAGTCATGCAAATCACAATACAGTGCAAACTTTAAGAAGTGAATGATAAAATTTGTTGGGCATAGGAGCACTTTCCCCTGAATAACCGTAATAAGGTTAAGGGTGTAGATGACCTATTCTGAGACATGGTTCTGCAGATAGCAGAAACTCCTTAGGTACTTATCATGGAATATTTTAATTAAATTTCATAATTACTCAAGATACACATCCATATTATATCCTTACAAGTGTGAAATCCGACTCTTAAAAAATTACATAGCTGGTTCACAATCATGCAGATACGTGGCCACTATAAATCTTTGATTTTATACTTCACCTTCTTGAGCTATAGTGTTTTGAAGTACAGTATTTGACTTTCGGATACAGACCTGTAGTAGAAGACAGAATACATAACCATGGCTCCTAACAGCATATCCTTGAGTATCTGGGCCAGGATTCTTCGTTCCCATGCCAGGCTGCAGAAATCAAGAAGTTCCAGTGAATAATCGTTTTTCACTTTAATTCACTTCAAATGGGACACATGTGAAGAGGATCGTCCAAAAAAATCCAACAATAGAAAGTGAGATAAAGTACTTATGTTAGCAGCACCAGCTCCATACTCACAGATACCCAAAGTCGTGAAAACTTTGGACGCTGCCTTCGGAGCTTCTTGCTGTTCTGAGGACTTTCTGCGCACCCGCAGCCTTGATGTGTGCTCCACCTTCGTGAGTCACGTGTGGCCCGGCCACACCTGTGCAGATGGAGACAGGAAAGCAGGTACGTGAACACCCACTCCACCCCCGGTTCCTGTACACATTTAAGGAGACTTTATAGAATCTGTTTTTACTCTTTGATAAATGGATCATAGAAAGTTTGCCTTTCTAATTGGGTTTCTTTAATATCAACTCTTCTTCCCTGTGGTTTAAATAGGTATAATAGGTGAAATAAATGTGTTTCTGTAAGGTCTTCGATATTGAAATTAAAAAAAAGTGTTTCTTCATCATTTTACACTTAAACTCAGAAAACAAACCTATAGAGCTCCTATAACAAATTAAAATCTAAGAATATCGAGAAAGGAACTTAGACTTTGGACACTTGAAATCCAAATGAAAGAAGTATTTTATGATTAAATTTTTAAGCAGCTTAAATGAATTATTGGTATTTGATTTTGGGAGCATTCTGAGAAAATATATTTATTTAAAATCAATGGATATAATTGGAGATATCTTTAATATAAAAACTTTTTTTAAAATGGGAATCCCGGGCTGGGGATTTAGCTCAGTGGTTCCACTGCCTGCTTTGCAAGCACAAGGGCCACTGTTTGATCCTCTATAACCACATACAACAGTGTCGGGCATGATGACTCACACCCACCACCAATCAAAACCACACACCACCATGCTGGGCATGGTGGCTCATATCTGTAATCCCAGTACTCGGGAGGCATAGGTAGGAGGAAATAAGTGAGAATCCAATCCCACTGTAAAATAAAGCAATTAGCTAGAAAACAATCAGGTAAAATAAAAATAATTTTAATCTTATCATACTTAAAAATGATTTAATCTTTATTTAAAACTTATGACAACAATCAAATGATCATTTTTCTTTTACTGAAAAAGTTTCAGCAAGGGTCTGGGGAGTTAGCTCAGTGGTTCCGGTGCCTGTCTTGCAAGTGAAAGGACCTGGGTTCGATCCCCGGTAACCACATACCATACTGAGCATGGAGACTCACTCCCAGTAGCTACCAGTACCACATACCACAGTGCCAGGTGTGGTGGCTCACGCTTTTAACCCCAGCATTTGGGAGACAGAGGCAGGAGGATTGCTGTGATGTGAGTTTGAGGTTGAGCTCAGAGCCAGCCTGAACCACAAAGTGAGACCCTGTCTCAAAAAAAAAAAAAAAAAAAAAAAAAGAAAAGAAAAAGTTTCAACAAAAGTAAGAAAACTTTCAGAATGAGACTACTTTGCTTACATTCTCCAGGACTCCAGATGGCTCAGCATTAAATTAAACATCAAATGAACATACTTTTATATTAAAGAATATTAATGAAATTCAAAAGTAGGGTCATTGTACGTATGATATGAAATATTCGGTTGATGTGGTTGAATCCATAATTAAAATATTTGAATCCATTGAAGTCAGCTGTTTGTTTAGCATGAGAATTTCCAATTTTATTCTTTAAATTTATATACATTTTATTTTAAGAAATTGGCACTTTGTCAACATTTGGTTAAAAGTCTTTATGCAAATTTTGTCAAAAATGACAAATAAATGCTGCAGTATCTTCAATTGCTGTTAATTATCTCAGCACAGAAGACAAAGAAGTTCTGTTGCTGTACATAGTTGTATCTATGTGAGAGCCTGGATAACATATTTTCTCATATTTTTCTTCTGATGGTATCTTTAAAAATAATATGAATTAGGTGATTTTTAGATGGGCAATCTCTTCCAAGACAGCTCAGTCTGTGCATAAGTATGTGCATACATAGATGTGGGTTAATTATTACTTGCACCTCAAATGCAGAGATGAAATTTTCCCTTGAAAAATTGATCTCTCTTGATTCTCACAAGAAGAAACTAAAATTATAAGTAACCAAAACTAAGTCTATGTCAAAGCATAAAAAGCTTAAATGATAGAAGTCCTAAATGGAGCCTGACTTGCTTCTGCTGGTGGTGATGGAGACCTTTCCTCCCTCTTTTGACTCTGTCACCTTTTCCTTTGTTTCTTCTCACTCCAGAATCCATCTCAAGTTTGTTTCCAGGATGGCTTTGTCCCTGTACAGTAGAAATGGAGACTGTGCAGAGATGTGGGAGGGAACTGTGATGGAGAAACTGACAGACTTCTGTGTGGGAAAACATGCCTCAGCTGCGAAGAAAATCCTCACTATTCATATAATGTGTGAAGTCTGTTCAGATAACTTTTCTCCATTTCATCTGGTGACTGTGGAGTAAAATGAAATTTGGGAAGGATATGAAGTGGCTAGGATGGTAGGAACAACATGTAGTTTTACATTCATGAACTTAATTCCCTATAGGAATTTGGTTCTTATGCTCGTTAAGTCTGAGCAGTGTTTTCTTACTAGTTCTTGAAGCCAGAAGACATAATTTAGACAATATATTTTGTGTATTTTCTTCTTGATTCCTTGTTCTCTTTTACTACTTTTTACTTTCACTTTTTTTTCTTTTTCTCTTCACAATACATTTTAGCTTTACCTTTATTAACTTGTTTAGTGGCTTGATACATTTTTTTCTGCTATGAACCCACTGAAGATTTATTTAAAAATCCCCAAGAATATTCTAAAAAGATGTGGAAAAACTAGGGCTCTTTTATGTTTCTGAGGTAGGCCATATTTATAACATACAGGCAAATGTATGTTAATTTATTTTTGCTAACCTTTATTAAACATTAAGCCCTGTGATGGATCTTCAGAAATGAAGAAGAATAGACGCTGTCTCTGCCTCTGGGCCTCCAACCTCTGGTGGTTTTTACTTGCCTTTCTTAGCATCCAAGGAGAAGAGGCAGTCACAGGCTCTGTTTAGAGGAAATAGATTCTCTCGTGGAGTCAAGTGAAACTTCCGTTTGCATAAGAGTCACAATGCACAAAATGTGCAGCATCAAATACTGTCACAGTAGGTTCTGTGCTCTGACATGCTTGCACCTGAGATGCAGAGCCCAGAAAGATGTCTGGGAAGAGTAGTGTAGGTGTACAAAAGAAGTTACATTGTGTTGACTATGTCAGGGCTATTGTTTGAGAATACTATAAAAACTCGTAATACAAATGAACCTACATTGGATCAGTCAAGAAATGTATTGCAGAGGAGATTTTATTTGAAATGAAGATAGAAACTGACAGCTGAGTTGAAATGTGTCAAGTTCAGGTCGAGATAATTCAAAAGAACCTTGTTTACCAATGTTCATATACTCATTTGATAATGAAAATGTTAATATATACTACAATTGTACTGTAGTGTATTCTGTCCTAGTAATTCAATGCACAGGAGAGATTTGGGTCTACATAAAACTAGGAGGAACTTAAAATGATATACTATGGACAAAAGAAGTAGTGACAATTCGTCAGCATGAACATTATTATTGTTATTATGATTTTGAGATAGGGTCTCACTTTGTGTTCAGGCTGGCTCACTATGTAGCCCAGGCGAGCTTGGAACTCTCAGCAGTTCTGCCTCTGCCTCCCAAGTGCTGTGATTACAGTTGTGAGCCACCACAGCTGGCACTGTGGTATGTGTTACTGATTGCTGGCAGGCATGAGTCACCAGAAACAGCACTGTTGTATGTGGTAACTAAGATCAAACCAGGGACTTTGTGCTTGTAAGGCAGGCACTGGAACCACTAAACTAAATCTCCAGCTCTAGTATGAACATTTTTGATAGAAGCAAAGAGTATGTATACTATAGTAAAGTATTTGGACAACCACGGAAGTTCTTTTTTCCTTTTCTTCTTAAATGGATGATTGAGGAGGGAACATAAGAGAAGGAACTGGGTAAGTTAACATGGTGGTCTGACCAGCAGGCACTGTGCCAAGACAGCACTTTGAACCAGTGAAGAACCAAGGGTCATAGGCAATGGGGCTGCTGCAGGCAAAGAAGAGAGTGATGCTATTATACCCGTGACATTGTTAATGGAAAGGAACCGCCACAGTGGATTATGCCTCTGTGCAGTAAGTGGATGTGGTGGCTTAATTTGGAGTAAAAGCCGAGAGTCTGCCTGAGGTGAGGAGAGTGGGTTTTAGGCTCTCTCCCAAGCTCTCAAACTAAGAATAAACTCAATGTGCTGACTAAGTGGGAGAAATAGTGATGAAAACAACTTTAAATAGACAAGAAAAAAATGTTTTTGAGATCACCTTCCTACTGAGAAAACAATCATTAAGAGAGACTGTTGATAAAAAACTACATTTCAGAATCAAGTTTATGCAGAAGCTGTAAAAGGAAGGAAGTTCATTTTGAAGGTCTCCCATGTCGGTATGTAATTTTATATTCCCTGGGTGCTGAACATTTGAAGTAAGAAACATTTTGTCATGAACAATTTGATAATACTAATACAAAATATTTTCAAAGAACTCAATATGAAAAAAGGGAAGGAATAACCCAGAAGATATTCTCATCCAACCTCAAACTTGTGCATCTTTTCCTCTCAGCTTCTTTCTCTTCTTTTCAATAGAATTATCAAGAAAGAAATGAGGATGATTAATTTTTATTTATCCAACTGTTGCCAGTATATACTTTTGCAAAAGTACTAGGGAGTAAAAGTAAGTCTTGTATTATTTAGAAGAAAACTTTTTTCTTACAAAACATTTCACAAAAGTTAAACTAAGAATATTTTTAAAAATATTTAACTTTTGACACTAATGTACTTTGCTTCACACAAGCCGTGATTGAAATATGCATTAATATTCAAACTTAACAAAAACTTACTATAATAAAAGACATATTATGAGAAATGATGAGTTGATTATGTTGGAATTTGGGGTTATCTCTAAGGTGATTAATGACAATATTTCATTTATTGTAATATAAAAAAAAACTTTTACTGTACTCTATGATCATCTCTTGTATTTTGGAAACTAGATATTTTTGTAAAAGTACTTAAAACCAAAAGATGAAAATGATAGAAACAGGAGGCACATATGAAAAGTTTATTGTATTAAATGAAATGAAAATAAATAAAGAGATCACTGATACTTTATGGAAAATAAAAGATGTTGGAAGTGATCACAGGTTTTTTTTATATTGAAATATTTATTGGTACATTACATATACACATCATGATTGCATTCAACAATGAGAATTTGTACCACTATATGACACAACTTAATTCTCATTTTTTCCTCATAGCCCTACCCATGCTACTACCACCATATACATAAAATTTATTTCCTTTCTTTTTTGTTATAATCTCATTATTTTTCCCCCTTCACCCTATTTCACTTTGAGTGTTTTCTATTTCACAATATATAACATACAACTCTAGAATTCATTCACATCTTTATTTTCTCATACCAGAGAAAAGATGCGATATTTATCTATTTGTGACCTATTTATTTCACTTATGAGGATATCCTCAAGATATGTCCATTTAAGTATAAATGATTCAAACTTATCATTTTTTATGGCAGAGTAATACTCCATTCTCTAGAAGAATCACAGCTTTCTTATCCAAGCTCCAGTTGATGGACATTTGGGTTGTTTCTAAAATGTAGCAATCACAAACTGAGCTGCTATAAACATGGGTGCACATATGTCACTGTGATATGAGTCTTTTAATTCTTTTGTGTATGTACCAAGCAGAGCGATGGCCAGGTCAAATGAGACCACCAATCCTCACTTTTTGAGGAATCTCCAAACTGATCTCCACAGGGGTTGTACGAGTCTACAGTCCCACCAACGGTGGAGAAGCGTTCCTTCTTCTCCGCAGCCTCGTCAGCATTTGTTGCTGGCTAATTCTGAAATGGCATTCATTCTTTGTGGAGTGAGGTGAAATCTCACTGTTGTTTTCATCTGCATTTCTTGAATGACTAATGATGTTGAGCATTTCTTCATATACTTCTTAGCTGCTCTTAGTTCATCCTCTGAAAAGTATCTGTTCATTTCAGATGACCATTTTTCAATTGGGCCTTTAAATTTGGGTGTGGTGATTTTTTTTTTTTTAGCTCTTTATATATTCTAGATAGTAATCCTTTTTCTGAGGAACAGCTGGTAAAGAATTTTCCACACATTGTTGGTTGCCTTTTGGCTCTGTTGGTGGTTTCCTTTGCTGTGCAGAAGATTTTTAAAAGAATGAGGTTTTATTTGCTGCTTTCTTCATCCAATTACTGTGCTATAGAGGTTTTGTTCAAGAAGTCTTTCCCCAAGCCACTGTCTTCAAGAGTTTTACCTAACCTGTTTTGCAGCAGGTTCAGAGTGTCTGTTTTAATATTTAGTCTCTATTCACTTCAGTTTTAGCTTGGCACACAGTGAAAGAGCTAGGTCTAGCTTTAGTTTTTGGAAAGTTAAAGCCCAATTTTTCTAACACCATTTGTTGAAGAGGCTATCTTTCCTTTATTGAGGATTTTTGGCTCCTTTGTCAAAGATGAGGTGGCTCAGTGTATCTGGAGTAGTTTCTGGATCTTCTAATCTACTCCACTGATCCTCAGTTCTGCTACTTTTCCAGTACCATGCAGTTTTTAATCACATTGGCTTTTTAGTATAGTTCCAGCTTTGGAGTTATTGGCTCTGTTTTTCTACTTTTTCCCTTTTCCCATCAGTTTCTTGTTTGGCCTTATGGATTGACTTGGTTAGGTCTCGTGGATTTGTAACTTTCCTTTTCTCCAAGATATTCTTTAGAATGTTTTGAAGCACAGATTTCATACTTGTGAAGTTTTTCTGGTGTCTTTGTCATGGAAGTATCTTATTTCCTCATCAATTTTGAAGGATAGTTTTGCAGAATACATCAGTCTGGGTTGGAAGTTATTTTCCTTTAGGGCTTGAAACACTTCACTCCAGGCTCTTCTTGCACTGAGTGTTTGAGTTGAAAAGTCTGCTGTGATCCTGATGGATTTCCCTTGGTATATAACTGTTTTCTTTCCTCTGACTGCTTTAAGTATTTCATTCTTTTTTTTTTATATCTGGAACTTTTATAATTATATGCCTAGATGTAGATTTTTTCATATCATGGGCATGTGGAGTTCTATATGCTTCATATATTTGTATGTGTAATTCTTTTCCTTTTCTTGTGAAGTTTTCTGCCATTATCTCTCTGAATAGCTTTGTAATGTCTTTAGCATTGCTTCTTGCTTCCTCAATGGCTCCAATCAATTTTATGTTATTCTTCTTTGAATCATCTAGGAGCTGTTGGATTGATTTTTCATTATCCCTTGCTTTTTTCCATAGATTATGCCTTTCCTGTTCACTGGCTGATACCCTGTCTTCTAGGTCTGAAATTTGGTCTTTTGCCATATTCATTCCATTGTGTAAACTTTCACTTTCTTTCTTAATTTTCTGGACCTCTGCTTCTAGGTGTTTAAAAGGTTCCATTGCTTTTGCTGTCTTGGATTCTATCAACTCAATGCTTTCTTCTTTAGCTTTATTAATCATCCTGCTGACTGTGTTCAATATCTCTGCTTTCATCTCAGAGCTCAGTTCTGATTTCCATTTTACTAGATCTGCTTTGGTTACCATTTCCGAGGACCGTGGAGACTGGGCTTCAAACTTCTCTATTTCCCTTCCCTTTGTGTTTACCTTGAGGTGAGGATCTTTGTATCTGAGACTTTGAGTGTTTCCTCATCTCTGAGTTTTTGTCATTGCTGTTGTTTCTGGCTTTGTGCCTGCCCTGTTTTCTGGCAATTTTTTTTCAAGTCTCTTTCCTCCTAATATCTAGGAACCTTAAAATATCAATGTTTCCTGGTTTGTTCTTTACTGTCTGTATTGGGACCTAAAGAAAACCTCCTAGTTCTGGCACACCATATGAGACACTCAAACAATACAGTTAGAACACCTTCTCCTTTCTGCTTACATGCAGAAAGGCTATGGCTTCTGCACTGCTACAATGACACTGTCTGAGGTTCCAATAGGCCCGCCTACTCACCAATACAGAGTCCCTGGACTCCCTTGTGTAGTCGGCCTGGAGGCCAGTATGCTACCTCCCCTGTGCAGCTTCAGTGGTACTGGCTGACGTTCGAACAGGCCCACCTACTCACCAATACAGAGTCCCTGGATGTGCTTGTGCAGTTGATGTAGAGAAAGGCAGCCTCTGGCCTTGCTTGACTGTGATGGTTCTCGCTTTTGCTTCCATAGCTCTGACCTCTGGTATCCTGAGTCTTTGGACGCTTTTCTGGCATGGGCCTGGACGCCGGCAGGCTCTGATCCTGGCGGTACTGCAATGGTGCAGGACGCCACCTCAGCTACTCTGAATGCTGTTATACTCTGTCCCTTGGTGCTCTTCTGGCCTGGGCCTGATCAAAGTTTTAAACAAACTTTTTGACATCAAATTTTCATTTATGAGAAAATCTCCAATACTCAAATTCACTGTTTGTCCAAAAATTAAATGTGTAGAGAGATAAGATTTATTTTCAGTTGAATTTAAATATTTCAATTATGAAAGCTTGCACATTTGTGTGTAGTCAGGTTGTCCCAGCAAACATCTCTATCTATCTATCTATCTATCTATCTATCTGTGGTCCAATTGTCTTCATTATGATCTCTGTAGTTACTTAGTATTCTAAATATTTTTGGACTAAAAATACTAGTCAAAATATTTTTTCAGAAGGTAGGTGAACTATCAGGTGGTTAAGAAAACATTCCTATTATATTTCATTTATATCTGTTACCCATATCTAAATCTGCCTAATTTTTTCTATGAACAAATTCTGGTATAAGAAACTGAACCAATTGACTTACAGCTTGAACTAAGCTATGAAATATTATGGGCACTCTATGCAGTGGTATCGTGTTCACAGATTAGAATACTCTATGGTGGGAAATTACATGAATATGATCATCAAACACTTCAAACCTGAGCTTTATCTATCTCTCTGTCTCTGATTCCATAGATGTGATTTTTAAATATTTAGCAGCATATGACTCTGTGAAACCAATTCTAGTTGTTCATATGCATCAAGTTTTACCTTTCAGTAGTGAGCTGCATATAACTAGCACTATTAATAAAATGAAGATCCTGAGTTATTTAAAAAGATGAGTGAACATGAGATAATGGCAAACATTTTAGGAGTAAGAAGCAATGGTTATTTCCCTGTATTTCAACTGTCAGAACACTGGAATTACTATGTTCAACCATGCATAATTCATTTCAAGTGTTAAATGTTGAGTGTTCAGATGAAGTAAAGAAAATGTATAGTATTTAAAAAGCATGACATATAAATGGTTATTCAAGGATACAGGATTGCTCTGATTGACATAGGCAAGTGTCATAGGGGATAAAGTTTTTTATGGTTTTGAAGGTCTATGATTTGGAAATGTGCTTTGACTTTTTGGAACAATAATGTTGGACTGTGCATATGGACCCATCTGTACCTATATCTTTGTATACATTCTGAGGAGTTGAGGCAGGAAGATTGCAGATTTGAGCCCAATTCAAACAATTTGCTGACTTTGTGACAATGAGGATAAAGATTAAAAATAAATACTTTAAAAATGAGCTGGGAACATAATGTGAAAATCCTAGCTTCAATCTCTCTTATGGCACAAAAGCATCTCTCTCTCTCTCTCTCTCTCTCTCTCTCTATATATATATATATATATATATATATTACTATACTCTTAAATAAACAAATGAGTAATAATAAATACAGAAAGAAAACCCCACAACAAAAAAGACAAAATTACTAGCAAGATGCTACCAATTAAATTGCCTAGATCTCTGGTCAAAAGGACACTTGTCTTTGATTCCACTCTATTAGTCATGTATTAAACATAACATATAAAGTGAAAATATATGCAAGGCAACTTGTTTAAGATGCAGTGAACACATGGCGAATGTACCCTTGGGAATACTTATTTTCACTGTTTCTCCTTTCCTTTATATTTCATTTTAAGAATTGAAATAAATACTAAAAAGATATTTATCTCAACTTTGGTAACGTGTTATCCTGCAGAGAGCTTATAGTGAATTTAAAATAATTTTAAAATACTTCCATCATAAATGTGATTGTTAGTGGGTGAAAATACAAGAACCAACAAAGTTTATACAGCTGTTTCATTTACACACAATCAATTAAAAATAAAGAACTACATTTCTTTCTTTAAAATTGATTTTATTAGTACATTTTATATATACGTTATGATCACAGTCAATATTGTTTTTACCAGCACATGATACATGTTGATTCTCATGTTGTCTCTTTCTCCTGGCCTCCCTCCAACTTCCTGCTGCCTGTGTACATACATTTTGTTTCCTTGTTTTTAACCATCAAATTTTTTCCTCTCCTTCTTTTCTTTCCCCTTCCCACCTTTTTCCCTTTGAACATTTTCTTCTTATTTCACAATACCTGTCATACATTTTAGAATTCATTTATACCTCCTGTTTCTCATACCAGAAAAAGATACGGTGTTTACACACATGTATGTTATTATTTTAGAACCACATATCATTGAATGAAATTTAAAATTTGTTTTTATTTTGTTAAATTACTCTTTACCACTAGTAGAATGCAATGTAGAGCATTGCTGCAAATTGTGTTACTTGGTGTCAAAAGAATATACATAGAAAAATTCTAATACATTTTGCAAGAATTCAGACCTCAAAAATCTGAAAGTTAAGTTCTAAATATAGTGGTATGATCTATTCCACAAGTACTAAAGAATATATGGCAGGCTGATGAGACCAGGCCTTACGTAATGAACATGCAAGATGGCCCAATGTTGGATCACACCTTGGGCACTTCAGTTCCAATGTGGTGATGTAGTATTAGGGTCAATGCCATATTAACTTCCGACTCTCTAATTAAATGTGCTGACATCACTCATTAATATACCAACACAAGTATCTGACTTAGAAGTAAAAAGAAACTCTCAAGATAATTGGGAAGTGTTAAGTTTTAGACAAGTAAAGTCAGAAAATCACTACTATTGGAAATTTCCATTATATACCAACCAGGGCTCGAGCTATTCACTGGAACTCTAAAAGTATTCTAGTTGAGGAAATTAAACCAAATCCAATCCGTATAAGTTTTAGATGAATAATGCTAATAGATTTAAATAAATAATACCATGACAGAGAACTCAAGGGAAAGATGTAAAATAGTTTAATTTTAATTTTTAGATGAACTCGTAAGTGTCTTAGGATAGGATGTCACAAAGTGTAACCTAGTAGCCAGGGAAAGACTGATTTGGAAGTATCATGAGATTTATTTCCTGAATTTTCTTTTTTTAAATTTCAATAAAATATTAAACCAGTTTTATCTTTCAGAAATTACTTATTTGTGGAAAATTGAGGTCTTAGGATGGAGGAAAAGACAACATTTAAAAATGCCTCAAGGATTCTGTTCTATATGCATATATAGCGCAAGGGTTGAAAACATGGTTTTCGCACTGAATAAAACTCCTTTATTTTATACTGAGTTGAAGTCTCACTAAATCAGGTAGGCTGCACTTGAACTTTAATTCTCCTCCCTCAGTTTCCCAGAGTCCTGGGATTACAGGAGCTGTCTCTGTACTCGGATTTGCTTCAGATTTTTACAATTTAAATGTAATTTATTTTTAATGGATGAAACAAAAATAAAAACTACAAATTTACAAATTGCAGCCTGATTGTTGACATACATATACCATGTATGTTTAAATCAGGCAAAAGATAATTATCTCTTAAACATACATTTTTTTTGTGGTGAAAACATTAAAAATTATCTGAGCTCTTTAAAGTACTCAATACGTGATACCTATCTATGGTCAACTTAGTGTACAATAGTACACAAGGTATTCTTTTCCTCTAAACATATAAAATGATGAACTTTTCTGCCTTTCGCCTTCTCCTCTAGTCCTTATATCCTGAAGTAATCATGATTTTATCTTCAATTTATATGAAATCAATATATTTAGACTGCGTGTGAGTGAGGTGTGAAACTTATTTTTCTGCGCCTAGATTATTTACTTGAAAAATATCTGCAGTTACATCTGTGGTGTTTCAAATGATCTCATTTCTTAGGGTTCAGTGGTATTCCATGGCATATCTATTACATTTTCTTGATTCATTCATTAGTTGATGATTACTTCATTACTGTGAAGCTGTGTTGTAATGAACATGGGTGCCCAGAAATCTCTTCACTACACTGGTCTTTGGTTAGATGCTCTGTGCTGGGATTACTAGTTCATGCAGAGCCTTCTTTTTAATTTTTCTTGCAATATTTCTTTCCCATAGTTGATATTATAGTTTACACTTTTATTAGCAGAATGTAAAAATCCTCTTTTTTCCACATCTTCCTCACCACCAGTTATCTTCAGTCTTTTTTTTTTTTTTTTTAAGGTTTTTTTTAAACAGGGTCTCGCTTTGTGGTTCAGGCTGGCCCTGAGCTCAGCCTCCAACTCACATCACAGCAATCCTCCTGCCTCTGCCTCCTGAGTGCTGGGATTACAAGCATGAGCCACCATGCCCAGCACTGTGGTATATGGTACTGGTTGCTGCTGGGGTGAGTCTCCATGCCCAGTATTGTTATGTGGTTACTGGGGATTGAACCCGGGTCCTTGAGCTTGCAAGACAGGCACCGGAACCACTGAGCTATATCCCTGGCCCTATCTTCAGTCTTTTTGGTAACAGTTGTTCTTTTTAACATGAGTCAAATGTCGCTGTGATTTTGTTTTGCACTCCCCCTGATTATGTTGATTATTTTTTCATTTACCTATTAGGCATTAGTAAATACTTCCCTGATAAATGTTTATTCCTATCTGTTACCCATCTTTCCAATCAGGGTATTTATTTTGCATTTAAAATTTTCAAATTCTTTATTTAAGTTAGATAATATTTTTTTTCTATTTTAAAAATATGAACATAATGTTGGCATTTGATCTTTCCTTTTTTCTTCTTCAATCTTTTAATTGATTTGTCTTTTTTTTTTTTTGAGACAGGGTCTCACTTTGTAGTTCAGGCTGGTTCTGAACTCAGCCTCAAACTCATCGCAATCCTCTTGGAAAACAATAAGTATAGAACTGGAAAGAATAAATTTAGAATGTGGCTCCTGAGTGCTGGGATTACAGGTGTAACCACCACACCCATCACTGTGGTATGTGGTACTGATTGCTGGTGGGCGTATGTCACCATGCCTTGCAATGCCGTATGTGGTTACCGGGGGTAACCATGGAACCAGTGAGCTAAATCCCCGGCCGTAGTTGATTTATTTTGAAAATTAATATTCCCATATCCGTATCTATCTTTCTGGGGTAACATTTATTCTTTCCAATATTAGGACCTTAGCAATCATGTTATTTTAGAGGCCTAAAGAGAGTCACAGATTGACTTATTCGAGCTCCATTGGTTTTCTCTTGACTCATAACTGATCAGACTCATATTTATCTCACTGCTCTTCCTGTGAATGTTCTTATTCATTGGTTTTCATATATATATTGTAATATATTGACTGATGATATTTCAAGTAAATGTGCTCTGTTGAACACTAGGATTAGCAGCCTTATTTTACTACTGGGAATGTGCTTTCTGTGATTATAAAAGATACTACTGACCTAACCATAATCACTTTTTATCCTTAAATATTTAAATAAATATAGAGAAATTAAATTTTTTTGATTTAATTTTCCATACTATCCTTTATTTATTTGAATGGAAGATCAGTTATATTAAATTTACTTTCCCTGGGGAAAAAAAAAGATAATTAAGGGAAATGTGTTGCACAGATAACTGTGACTTTCCATGTGAGGGTAAACTTTTGGGTGAAATAGGTTCATATCTTCATAGGTTCAATTGTAACATCAGAGCAGGAGCCTGTGTGCCCAGAGACAATGCAAAATGTGATCATAGCAATGCCAGTAGCATTACATTATCTCCACCTTTTCCTCTAAGGAAAAATTGCAAAAAATATGCTGCACTAAAAATCAACACTCCTGAATGATTTACATGATTTACAATAAAGTAACAATGTACAAGGATTATGATTATACTAAATTCATTTTGTAAATTATTCTGTATTTTCCTAATCTTAAAGTACTAGAACATAGTTTAAACTAGCTGTTTGAAGAGTTATAAAAGAATTACATTCAACAGTGATTGATAGTGAGAATTAGGTTATTGTTCAGGCTAGATTAATTCCACATAGGAAACTAGGATTTCTTTCCACAGGCTATATTCAGAAGATGGAGCCATCTCTTCACACTTTGCAGCTGTTCCCAAAGACAGTGCATTGTCAGTCAGACTTACTTCAGGATATAAATAGCTCTGTCTTTGTTTCAAGTCCACACTTCCCACTATTGCAGTTAGTAGGAGAGCATGAAACTTTCCAACTCATCAAAAGGGAAAGCTGCTGCTTTGGCTTTGTTTTATGAGGCCCACTCTGAGCCTCACTTGGTCAGAGGTAATTGTATCTGGAATATGTGAAGCTGGGGTTAAGGGCTTGTGGTTCCTCAGCCAGCAGATGTGAATGAGGGGTTTAGTGCTGCCCCGGGCCCGAGAGCCTGGATGGGATAAGAGAGGCAGAAGGACACAGTGGAGGCTCCCGGGGTTTTTGCCGTGTGGTCACTGTGCAGTGCCTCTCTCAGTACCTTTCCTGCCTTGTGTGCCTGCCCCACATTGTTCCTCCTCTGCGATGCTGGTTGTCATTCTAGTCTTGGAGCCAGAGCCAGCAGATTTGGACTGAAACCTCTAAGATATGTAAAGCAAATGAATTTCTTCCTTTTCAACATGGGTTCTGTATCTCCCAATTGAAATAAAAGTAACTAACACACTTATCAAAGCTCCCAACAACAGTGTCAATGTCCTTTTTGGAGACATTGTATTCATAAATCTCACTGTCATTCTTCTGAATAGCCTGTTTAAATGCAGTCATCTAATAGTATCAAGTCATACAAACTTTTCTTTTCATTTATATGTTTTCATGACACTATTCTCTTTTGGGCAGTGTGGTTTCTTACTTAGAATCGAGAATTAGAAATCTATCACATTTTCATTAATTCATTTATTTAAGAATTTGTTTTTTACTCTTGACAGGATATTCCATCAAGTCAAGGAAAACAGGGAAGACCCTAGTAACAGGAGTCCTCACTTTTCAAAACTTCACAAAAAGAGAGAAGATACCTATTAATAAACAGTTTGTAATCTAAGATGGTATAGTAAGCATCTATTCATACTGTAGTTGGTGTGTGAAAATTTCAAATATTTAAATGAAGACTTGAAGCAGCTGTGAAGAACATTCTATAAAAAGATTCAATAACATCCAGTCTGGTTTACTTGATAATTTTAAGTATTCAATAAATGTTTATTAATTGGAATTGAATTTTCACTCCCATTGCCTTAGTTCTCCAAGGACCACAGAGTACCCTATTTTCTTCCATTATGTTTCAAGAACACAGGGCAAATTGCACATGGCTAGCAATTGAATATGCTGAAAATGGCTTTGCTAGTCAGATATGGCCACAGTCCAAATCCATCCACTTGACATTTACCCCGCAGGCCTATAACTTTCAGCTTTTCCAGGTGAGTGACATTCAGGATGTAATTGGTCATTGAATTTTCTGAGCTATTATTACTAAATGTAGCTATCACAAAAAATGCAGAAATAAATGTGTTTTTACTAGTTACATTTTAAGTGGTATTAGGTGAACATATAAATAAAAAAGCATTGTCTTTTTAGGCAACTTAGCTTTCAAATTTCTAAACTTAAATTTGCAAATTAAGACTTTGAAACCCTATAGTATCTTTCCATCCATTAGAAATGTGCCCCAAGGCTGTCAAGTGATTGGAACATCCAATATCCCTAATAAATAATAGATGTTCCTATTGACTATGGTTAATGTAGACCTACTCCTGCTTGAGGATATGAGAAAAGCATTCAATTATTAATTTTTAAATGCCGTTCAAGAAATAAACAGTCTTTTTAAGTTTAATCAGTGAATTTTAATGTATCTGTTGTAAAAAATCATATTATGTTTTACTAATATTTTGAATCTCTGTATCAAATAACTTTTAATATCATTGTGGGACCTCACAAAGGTAAGATCCTCTCAAAACCTAGATTTTCCATGTCACTAGCAGTAATAGCATCTTTTAAGTATAAAATGTTCCATATTGTATGATACATATGTGTTTTAGGTTTTACCTTGGTTCTGTATAATAATTTATACATGTGAAATAAGAATCAAGTGTTATTCATCTGTATCATAATAAAGTGTCACAATCATATTGAAATTCAGGCATCCTTAACAGCACCTTTCTCATATGCCATGCATTTTAAACTTTATTATTTTCTAAATACAAACCCTTTTAACAATCTTAAAGAAAAGTAATATAAATTTATATCAAATAAAATTATACTTAAAACTATTATTCATTAAAATAATTTGAAATTGGATATTGTCCTTTCATTAGGTAAATTTTAGTAACAAAGCACTTACAAAATCAGAACTGAAAAGCTTCAGCTTTAAATAAAACTGAACTTTTGCCAAACTCACATGGTGATACAATCTTTATTTCCATTAATTTCTTTACTTTGTTTATATTTTTATATGTTAAGTATTTAGAATATACTTACCAAATTCAGTTGTCTACTTTCTCTAGATTTATAGCAGACTGATATTTTGGTCTGATTTTACATTTCATGACATTATTAAAACTTATTACTCATATTTAGATAGTAGTCATATTTAGGGATCAACAGGGAAGTACTATCTTCAAACAAAAAGTTTCCCAAAGCTAATAAACAAAATATAGCAATGTGTTGTGTTGATATGATCCAATCAGGATATAGAACATGATCCACCAAGAGTTAAATAATTAGAATATGGACTAGGAATTTAGCTCAGTGGTTCTAGTGCCTGTCTTGCAAGCACAAGAGACCGGGTTCAATCCCCAGTAACCACGTACAACAATACGGGGTGAGGAGAATTTCACATCCAGCAACAATCAGTACCACATACCATGGTGCCGGGCCTGGCGGCTCCTGCCTGCAATCCCAGCACTCCGGAGGCAGAGGCAGGAAGATTGCTATGATATGAGTTTGAGGCTCAGGGTCAGCCCGAACAACAAAGCAAGACCTTGTTTCCAAAAAAGAAAAAGAAAAAAGAAATTAGAATATGACAGCCCATGATATATAGGAACAATCAATAAAACAATCAATACAAATAATGTAAGGTCATTTAGAATTGAAGGACCCAAAGAAAAACTGAGAAAACAAATCTTAAAGCATTGAATAAAATTAAAAAGGAGTAATACAGCACAAAATATATAATACAGTTTTATATATATATATATATGTATATATATATATAACTAAAATACAGCACAATTGAATAGAAAGTAGGGACTGGGGGTAGATTTGACTCCTTTAATAGGTAGAAATAACAGAAAGAAAAACAAAAACAAAGACAGATTACTAGTTTCATCTCAAGACACAGACTGAATTTCCAGGACTTCCTAGAAGTCTGAAAAATGATTCCTTGATTTATTAATCTTTAAGTACAGTGTAGTCAACAGCCATATACAGAGTTTGAATTGGTTGCTTGCCATGTTCTAACAATAAGATACATATTCTTATGAGGCATTAACGATGAAACTGAGTGTATTTAATAGAGAGTATGACAATAATGAAAAAGAAATTCACTTCCCAAACTCCTGAAAGACTGTCATCTGAATAGCTGACACTTTATCTTTCAAGAATGTTTTCTTGCATTAGTTTACATTTGTGTGGTAATATCTTAATGTAAGTGAATTATATGTGAGCAGCAGCTAATTCTCATTTGCTGGGAATTTCCTCATCTAAAATTCCTCTTCAACTACTTCTTACTATTTCTGTGCACAAAACTAGAATTAGTGCATGTGTACCATACTGGACAAATTACAATTTCAAGAGTAAAAGGATTACCTAGTCAAAGTATTTCAAAACTTTTCAAGTTTATATAAAAACAGTTTTGGAATATGTGACAGTGAATTTTAGAATTATAAACATGAGGAGAACAACATAATTTTAGTGGAGAGAAATTTATAATAACTGGGCTTACCTATTGCTTCTTGCTAAAAGTACTAGCATATTGGTATTATCATAGGAATATTAATGGTACCCATAGCTAATATATACTGAGTGTTCTTGGGTCACCTTTTTCTTTAATTATTTGACTTACTTAAAAATATATATTTCCTAGGGCCAGGGATTTAGTTCAGTGGTTCTGGCACCTACTTTGCAAATGCAAGGTCCCTAGTTCATTCCCCAGTAACCACCAGCAATCAGTATGACATACCACAATGCCAGATGTGGTGGCTCACACCTGTAATCCCTGCACTTGGGTGGCAGAGGCAGAAAGATTTCTGAGGTTGAGGATTTTCAGTATCAGCTTTAACTACAAAGTGAAACTTTGGAACATATATTTCCATACAGTAAAATTCATTTTTGTTGAATAATCATTGAACTTTGACTAGTCACAGATTTATGTAACCACCTACACAGTCCATGCTAGACTCCTTCAAAAATGTCTTGCATGATTTCTCTTGCAGTTAACCTGTTTACTCTCTCTGAAGGTATAGCAGCCACACATTACATTGATTCTATAGCTTTATCATTCCTTGAACATATAAATGAAACTAGAAAAAGTTCAATTATGTAAATTTGGTGTATTTCACTTCAGATAATAAGTTATTAATTAATCCAACAATAGTTAGTTCATCTTTATTCTCAGTAGCATCTTAGTTTATAGATTTCCAGTTTTATTTTGTTTTTTAATCCATAACCAACTGAAAGACATTTACATGGTTTATAGTTTTGGCAGTTATAAATGAGGGTACTTCCAACAGTTGGATTTGGGCATTTGTGTGCATAGATTTTATTTCTATCTGCCACATAAGAGGCATAAAATTCCCAGATAATGTAGTAAATATAAAGTTGAAAATAAATGGGAAAATATTTTCTTTTTAATGTAATTACTGAAATGCTGGAGTTTAGGCCTACTTTTTTATTTTTTATTGTTTTTTCTCTACTTTCTCCTCAACATTTTTGTTCCTCTGATCCACTGTGTTACTGTTTCAATTATTTGAATAAATGTTGATATTCCATTTTAAATTTTATGTCAAGTAATCTCTTTGTATTTTGTGTGAACTTTTCAGTCTAGAGCTTATGACTACTGTTGCAAATAAAATATATAATTTCAGGGCCGGGGATTTAGCTCAGTGGTTCCTGCGCTTGTCTTGCAAGCGCAAGGACCCGGGTTTGAGCCTCGATAACCACATACAATACTGGGCGTGGAGTCTCACGCCCAGTAGCAACAAGTACCACACACCACAATGCCAGGCGTGGTGGCTCACGCCTGTAATCCCAACACTCGGGAGACAGGCAGGATTGCTGTGATGTGAGTTGGAGGCTGAGCTCAGGGCCAGCCTCAACTACAAAGCAAGACTCTGTCTCAAAAAACATATATATATATATATATATATATATATATATATATATATATATACATATATATGTTATACATATAGGTTTTATATATATATTTCAGATGGTTCCTTTATACTCACCTTTTTTATAGCTGTCACAATCATTATATCTAATTATGCTGAAAATACTATGGGGTAATTTTACAATTTTTGCCTGTCAAAACTGCTGTGGAATTTCACAAAGTAAAGAGCAACAATATATTTTCCTTACTTAAAATTTGGTGTTTCTTTTGTTGCAATTTTTGTTTTTAAAGTTTCAGTTTGGGCCAGGGATGTAGCTCCATGGCATGTACCTTGAAAGTGCAAGGTCATAAGTTTGATCCTGGTATCAATGAGTTTTGTTGTTTGTTTGTTTGTTTTTTTTAAATTAAAACAAAATAGCTTCAATTTCTATCTGATTTATGTTCTTTATCATAAAATATTTTATTTTGCATCTTTCTGATCAGGTTTTTTGGAGACAAATTCTCCCACTTTTTATTCTGAAATATCCTTTAGTTACTTCTAAATACCTAAAGTATACAGAATTTTAAGTCTCTAATTCTCATTTCTCTAATAGTTAAAGCTGATATCATACTTTAACATTTCTGACAAGAAAAAGAGATCAGTCTAACCATTTGTTTATGGAATAAATCCATGTATTGTGTTAATCAGCTTTTCCAATACTGGTACAAATTACATGATGCACTTCTAAACCTAAAAGAGATAAGGCTTCAATGACCTCATGGTTTCTGAGGGTCTAGCCCTTGGTCACCTTGTTCCATGGCAGCTACATCAGAACCAAAGGTTATGGTGCAGCCAAAGTACTAACTTCTTAGCAGTCAGAAAGTAGGAAGAGTGCCAGAAGAAGGAGGGCAAGGATCACAGAGAGTCCTCACTGCCCACCTTCTTCAACTGTCTAACATCACATTTATCTCTGTGTCCCACTAACCTCTCTAAGCGGTGGGGGATGTCTCCAGATGCATTACCTGTATTTTATAGATAATGAGATCTTGGGAGACTCTAAGAAATGACATGGTGAACCTCTTTTCTACCCTCAATATATCAAAGACACATAGAAGTCTTTTGCATAGGGCCACTTAGTTTACAAAATCACATTATGCCCTACGGCTTACTGGCTGCTGAGTCTTCAACCTCCACCCCTTTAGGGGACTCCAGTGCACTGGGGTGGTTCACCAAGTTTCTCATAAACTTGAGAAATTTAAAAAAAAAAATATTTAAGGCAAAAATTATGTCCGTTCCCTACAACTTGTCTCAGAAGACAAAAGCAGAAAGAATACATTTAAACACAATCTATTAAGCTAGCCTTAAAATAATACCAAAGCCACAGGAAGATATTACAAGAAAAAAAATCCATACCTTTTATCAATATTAATAAGAAATGCTTAAAATGTCAGCAAATCAAATGTTACAAAACATAAAAAGAAATATGCAGCACAATCAACTGTGATTTATCATACAGAGGAAAGGGAGGTATACCATTTGAAATGTGAAGGCATACACAAAATCAAGGTGTGTACTTGTGAGTACACAATTGAATAGTATTCAGTGTTTGAAAGTAACCAAATTCCATCATTCATAGCATTTTAGAGAGAAAAGAGTATTGAGAATAAAATGTCAAAGACAGAGGGAGGAATACTCCATTTATTCACGTGTATTTACGAATTTAAAATAATTGAATTTTTAAAAAGTGGTATAATTTTTACCAAAATTAGAGATCAGGTAGTGAGAAATTTTTTGAGAGTAAGAAAGATGTATTGAAAGATAATGTCTAAGATAGACAGGAAGGCCAGGAGGTATGTGGCCCAGGTAATGAGAAATTTATAGTCAAGGATATGAAATATAAAACTGAATAATTTTTTTGAGATCTAGTAAACGTAGAATGATGAATATAGTTAATAACAGTGAATTGTACTTTTCAAAATTGCTGTTAATTTTAAATTTTCTCATTACAAATATGCTATACATTTTAGAAGATGAATGGGTTAATTACATTGATTTAATCTTCTTAAATTAAATTAATAAATTATTATATTACATCTTTCCATATAATCCTAATCAACAGATGAGTATAAGAACATTTAACAATATAAAGATTTGGACACTCCTGGTAAAAATGATCCACGAATTTGGAAGAGACAGAATTTCTCTACATAAGAGGAACATCTACAAAGAACCTACAAGGGATATCACACATGCTGGTGAATAATTAAAAGTTTTCTTTCTGAGATTAGAAAAAATAATCAAATGTAGCCCTTATTACTACTCCTTTTCCACATTATTCTGGAAGTCCTCATTAATGCAACAGTATGTGCAAAGGAAACAGAAGCTTAGACAAAAAGAAACAAAACTCTTTTGATAGATTATAGAACAGTGTACATAAGGAATACTTTAAAAAGATATAAATAATCCTCCTGAACTAATGAGCAGATATAAGAAGCAGTTTTCCAGATGCACTGTCAATACATAAAATTCAGTTTCTTTATTCTTAGTTTAATTCTTTATTGGTCCATTGTATATACACATCTCGATCACACTCAGTATTGGGAATTTGCTCCAGTATATGATGAGATAATTCTCATTTTTACCCATTCCCTACCTACCCTAAGCCTCCACCCCATATATATGTGCTTTCTTTCTTTATTTTTTGTTTTGTTTTGTTTTGTTATATACCAACATTGAATACATGGATTCTGGACTTTAAAAAATAGTATCATTTTCAATAGTGTCATTTAAAAAATAAATAGATATAAATGGAACAAAACATTTGCCATATTTGTTTGAAGAAAACTATGAAAACTTAAAGAAAGAAATCAATGAAAAAATAAATGAAAAGCCTTCTTATGATTCTGCGCACAGGAGCTCAGTATGACTAAACTGTCACTTCTTCTATTATCTGTATATTTTATGTGATTTTAATTTAAATTCTGACAAGTCAGACCTGGGGAGTAATTCAGCTGTAGTGGAGTTTTCCAGCACACACAGCTCTGAGTTAGCTCATAGAAATGAGAAAAATCCTGACAAGTTATTTTGAGGCAGAGACAAACACATTCTACAGGTTATATGGAAAGACAGATGATTCTCAATAATTCGGTATTTTGGGGAAAATAAGAAAGATGGAAGGTTAACAGTACTCAACTTCAAAACTTATTTCAAAGCCACAGTTGTGAAGACAGCAGAGCACAGGTGAACAAATAATCAAACAAATCATCTTACATAAATATAGTCAATTGATTTTTGATCAAGGAGCAAAGGCAACTGCAGAGAAAAACACTTGATTAACAAAAGATGTCAACTGCACATCCACAAGGAGAAATAAGCAAAATCTATCCAGAAACAAATATGGTATCCTTCACAAAGATTAGCTTAGAATTAATTATAAAGCTGAATGTGTGATGAAAAATTTAAAACTCCTAGAATACAAAAGATGTAGATGCTCTCGGATATAGTAACAACTTTTGAGGTATACCAAAATCACAATACACAAAGAAAGGAATACACTAGACTTTATAAAAATTAAAATCTTCTCTTTTGTGAGATATATGTCATGAGAATGAGAAGATCAGTCAGACTAGGAGAAAACCTTTACAAAACTTAAATCTAATGAAGAATGATGACACAAATAAGACAGGACACTTGACACTCAACAGGGAAAAAGAAGATCACCATATCATGAAACGGACAAAAATCAGAATAAACATCACCCTGCAGAAGGTATGTAATAATCATATGAACATATCATATAAACATCATGTCACTGGGGACATGGAAATTGATATAAAATCAAGACACGTTCATATTTTTCTTAGAAAAGACAAAACACAGGCTAGAGATTTAGCTCAGTGGAGGCCACGTACAATAATATGAGGAGTGCTGACTCACACCCACCAGCAATCAGTACCATACAACATAATGCCAGGCATGGTGGCTCATGCCTGTAATCCCAGCACTCAGAAGGTTTTGAGTTTGAGGCTCACGTGGGCTACATAGTGAGTATAGGGCTGGCTTGAACTACAAAGTGAGACCCTGTCTCAAAAAAAAAAAAAAAAAAAAAAAAAAAAAAGAGGAAGAAGATAAAACACAAAATGTTGACTTCATCAGATTCTGGTCTGGAGGCAAAACAATAGGAATTCACATTCTTTACTAATGGTAATGAAAGAGGTCCAAACACTGTGAAAGATAGGTTCAATGATTTCTTATAAAATTACACTTACTTTTTTCATGTGATGGATTCACTTAACCTCTTGATATTTTCTTAAATGAACTTAAAAAGTACATACTCATTAGACAGCATAAAACGCTTAGAGTAGCTTTATTCACAATCAGCAAAACTTGGAAGCATCAAAATAATCTTTCTGTAGGTGAATGGATAAATAATCTCATGTAAATGTGAACAATATTGTTTTCTTTAGTATAAACTAATGAATAATGAGACAGAGGAAACAAATATATATCTCCAAATGAGAAAATCCATCCTGAAGTGGGTAGAGATGAGTGTGACTGAAATAGAGAGTGAATGTTTCAACTAATGTATTTCCATGGTCACTTTGATTTTGGGCAGAGAGTCAAACACATGTTATGCCAGACTGTGTAAGAAGGTGGTCGCTGTGGTTCTACAGAATGGAGTATTACTCTGCCATAAAAAATGATAAGTTTGAATCATTTCTACTTAAATGGACATACCTTGAGGGTATCCTCATAGGTGAAATAAATAGGGCACAGATAGGTACATATCACATCTTTTCTCTTGGTACGAGAAAATGAAGATGTAAATGAGTCCTAAAATTGTATGTTATATATTGTGAAATAGAAAATACTCAGAGTAAAATAGGGTGAAGGGGGGAAAAATAATGAGATTATAGCAAAAAATAAGGAAACACATTTTATGTATATGGGGGAGTGGTAGGGTGGGTAGGGCTATGGGAAAAATGAGAATTAAGTTGTGTCTTACACTGGTACAAATCCCCATTATGAAGTGCAATCATGATGCATATATGTAATGTACCAATAAAGATTAAAAAAAAAAAAGAGAGAAGGTGGTCGCAGACACACCATCACCTGTGCTGAGCCTCACTTTCCACTGGGAGCGGCAGTAGCAGCAGCAGCATTCACTTTAATCATTTTGAGAATAACTTCTAAGACACTCCTGAAGAAGACTTTCAAAGCTGCTTCAAAACATTTCAAGAAATACAGGATAAATATGGTAAAAATGAGCATTTTGAGGCAGATTGATGGCAATATGTATTTTATTGTGACTATTTAAGTGTAAACATTCCCTACACATTGTGATGACCCCTCTCATCATGTGATTTCAATTATACTAAAATCTGCAAAAGGGAAAACAGTGGAGATAGTAGGAAGATTTTTCATAGTTTGTGGCTAGAGGAAGGAAAGATTTAAGAGATGGAAAGCAGAGGACATTATTCTAGGTAATATTGTGATAATCAACACATATCATTATACATCTTCAAAAATCCCATGATGGCACAGCTGAATTGAGGAGTAAACTGCGGATGGGAATTGTGTATTAATCTAGTACTCAGATGTGAGGGGAATACAGTAGGAGAGGTTGGTGATGTGGGTGGTTTCACTGGCATGTGGAAACTGCACATTCTATTCATTTTTCTGTAAGAATTAAATTGCTACAAAATAAAATTTCATTTGAAAAATTAAAATTAAAAATTTGGACTTTCCGATTATTTTAAAGCTTGTTACTGGGAGTTCTTTGTAACTTGGAGTACTTGTAAGATGCAAAACATGAAATTGCCTTCCAGAAACAAGGGCAGCTGAGGCCAATAAATTAAGAGATACACACACATAGACATAATTACATGAAGTTAATGTTCTGAGATGGAGATCAGTCAATAATCAGGCCTCATCTAGGAAACATACCTAGGAGTTCTGATGAACATAAATCTTAGTGTACCTGAAGAACGATTCTGCAATAACATGCTTAGAGCATACTCTACATGCTTCTTATGGTGTTTCTCCAAAGGGCTCTGCAACAATAACTGGAATTTTTTTTGTGTGCCAAGAAAATGTATATGTCTGCACATTCCAGTAGAGAAAGATCTAGAACTAATTCCTGCAGATCCAGAACCAGTCTCAGTATATCAGCTTGAAGGTTAACATAACACAGAGACAGGACAAGAACTCATGACAAATCTCACCAAAGATGCTCCACATGAGTCTTCCATCATTTCCAAAGTTCTTATGATAGAAAGCACTACCAGAAAGGACACTTTTAAATAGGGTTTTCCCATTTATTTCCTGATTCCAAATATAAGGGTGATTATTTTAAGAATGAATCAAAATCTTACAGATTTGGAAAATCACTTGGAACACCAAACATTCTAGGTGAAACAATCTATGGTGTTCATTCCAGTTACACTCTACATTGTTTATTCCAATTTCATAATGTGTTGGAATATTCTAGAAAAGGTTCAGAAGTACAATGAGGATAAAAATCTTGCTAGTAAACACAAATCATGGAAGTGTTTCCTGTTTTTCCTTCACCTACAGAAACTAGCCTGATAAACACACTTATATTTTCTTATGCTTTTTAGTTCAACTATATATCCATAGACTTTGAAGAAGAAGTCTTTAAAAACTGATGGTAAGATCACTTGGGGAAGAAGCAGTTGAATCATTTATAGTAGAACAATATCAAGCCACCATGAATTTTCATCAAAGCGACTAATTCTCAAAATGGCTTTAGAAAATCAGCCAACTGGCAGGTTAGGAATGAAGAACATGACTCTGTTTCCTTCTGCATTTGTTAAATGGGATCAGTCATTCATTTGGCCTGTGTTATAATTACTATGGAAGTGTTTGCTGTGCTAAAATTTTTTTTTTCACAGAATAATCAGATTATGCAAAGTCCACATAGGTAACAAAAATATTTAATGGCAGGCTAAATATTGTCATGTGTATTATTAGAATAAGAAAATAGAAACAGAACATGGATAAGTCATATTATAGATAGAACAGTGAAGGACGGCTCTAAGCACATATCACACAGTGTCTAGGTTTAATGGAAGGGTGGAGGGTATGTAAAATATCTATCCCATGTTCCCCACAATAAATGGTGTAAGTAATTTTAATTCAGTGGAAATTGTCAATGGTCTCAGGATACCTTTGTATAATCTTCATTTTTGAGAAAATTATTACACTATAACTTTTTCTGTTATGTAGGTGCTGTGATATTTTCGGGGAAACTTTGACCTGAGTTTCTTTTGCTTTTTCCATATTTTTTTTCAGAATTATTAAAGTCTTTTGTAAAATTATTTAATGCTTTGGTTATTAGATAGTATTTTGTCCACAATGCGTGACATTCAGAAAATTATTTTATAGGATATGTTCAAGAAAAAGAAAAAACTATATATGTTACATATTTATAAATGTAATATATGTATGTTCTCTTTCCTCTTACTCCAGATTTTCTTGTCTTAATGAATAAAGAATAATAACACTAATGAACATGTATTGATTTAAATGTATATTTCTTTATGTATATTAGTATTTCCAATGCCAAAATGCACATATCCTGTATCAAAACTTTAGATGATCCAGATTTTTATAATTAATATATAATTTATATATAATCTATCTAATTATAATTAATTTATAATTAATGATTCATTCTCAAAGTTAAACAAAAACATTATTATTTTTGCCAAAGGTCAAAAGTTTAGAGTCTCTGTTACAAAAGAGAAAAAGAATGAATAGGGCTAAGAATCGAAAAGTGTTTCTGTTATTAAAAACACACTGCCATAATGTTATGGAAATAGTAACCCACAGGTATTGGGTTGCTGGGCACTCTCTGTACAGTTAAAAACCACTCATATAACTCTATAGACAGATCATCAACCGTTTATCATCACTGGGCAAAAGAAAGTTTTTAACCTTTTACAACGTCTTGAGAATAATGTACGTACAGTCTCTTGTCTACTGAAAAAATACATATGATGCATAAATGTAACAGCTAGTTACATACATATAGATATATATGACAGGTACATAAATGTATATATGCATATATCAGTTGATTTATATATTTTTATGTTCCACAGTTTTGTTTAGAGATTGTAGAACTAGTGTCCATCACCAGGTTCTATTAGGCTTAGAGATAAACGTTGAGCTTGTCAGTCTAGAGGTACACGTTACACTGACTGAGGATAAATGAATTGTTGGTGAAGCATAACTGAGATTAACGAGACTATATGAAGGTTGGTTTATATTGGTACTGTGAAGGGAGAGTTTGGATTACTTCAGATTGTTTTCTGTTTTGGGTCTCTAAGTCACAACTCATCTTCTTTGTGCAATCCTTGCTGTACGAAGAGAGTTTACAGACTTTAGTTAAAGAAACAAACAAAAAATCTAGCTACTCATATTATTTGCTGTGAACTTCAACTTGGGCTCGCGATGATTCCTAACCTCGGAGGCCTAACATCTTACTTGTGCTGAACACAGTATTTGGGGATGCAAGAAGCCAGGGCCTGGAAAATGCATTTGGCAACCAAATGCTGTGATTAGTGACAGCAGCCATGTGTCCTTTTTATGGGAAACAGGAGCATTCCTGGCAATGGTGTCATGCAGTACCTGTTCCAAGCAGTGATCATGGTGACAGTGGCACACCTGGTGCTGATGACAGTTACTGATATCTTACATAACTACTTTTGAGTGTGGCAGGGATGGTACTCTGGTTGGTTGCTTTGTTTTAATTCCTATGACAAAAGTAATTGATCTCAAAAAATTGTTTTCCTTCCTAATTAAAGTGACCAAAGTAACTTTTATTGTTCACAAATAATCAAACACACAAGTGTGCAATGAGGCTTCTATTGCATTTTGACCACCATGTGAAATGTATTTATATTTATTTGATGTATGAACACATATTACCAATATCACAAATCTGAATTGTTTTTCTTCAATGATTTCTTTCTTGTTATTTTGTGGTTTTGTACTTTTCTCTGTGCTATCTGTAAGCCTTCTCAGGTGTGCTACATTATACATTCAATTTTTCATGGCATTTTTTCTAACACATGGTATTGTACTTGTCACATTGAAATTTTAAATGAAGAAATGAATTTAATCATTTTTGTATTATTTAATTTATTAAGTGAACTTGTAATTTTGAGGTATTTTTCTCATAAAGTAAATAGAGTAAGTTGAATTCTTCTCAGACTATTAAATTGAATATTTATCACCATCCTCTGTTGAGTTATGCATTCATTTATGTATTTCTTTGTCTTCTAATAATTTTAAAGTAATGCCATGACAAAGTACCATTCTTCAGCACACAAGGTGTGTTCTTATTAACTAAAATTTGCTTTTGGAGGGTAGAAGTACTAGAAATTTTTTTTTAAATCACTGTTACTAAGTTTTGGAGGGGTTGTAAAGTCACTGAGTTATAGTAAAACATATAATTAAAAAGTGGATGGATGAGAAGTTGAATGGAATACTTAGTGAACTTCACAAATTAGTCCTCTCAATAATCCCAGACTTGAGAAACATACGAAGGGTAGATGAGCAAATCCTCAGTAGATAGATTGCTTCTGAACAGAACAAATAAACACTGTATTGGAAGTTGGTGAGTTTTTCTCTTCCTAGCTTTATTAATCTTACAGTTAGTGCTAAGTTCTCACATATTTAATATCTGTAACTTTTGCTTAGATATTTGGTTCCCAAGATTTGAAAGCACTCAGGAAAACAACTTTTGACAACAATGACTTGATTCGTGTACATCCTCTGAATAAATGAAAAGATTTTGATTATTCATCCGCAGATCAATAATGTTAAAACTGTATATATAATATTCTTTATATAGTAACTCAAAAAAGACTTTTCAATATTTCTAAATTCTCAGGTTGAGACATCATTGGTCAACTGGCCTTTCCAGAAAACCCGTTAGCGGTATTGTCTGCATACAAATTCCAAACCCAAGGGGAGACTCTGTATGTCTACTATAGAGAACCAATATTGTATGATCATTCTTATTTTAAAAAATATATTTATTTACATTATGATATTTATTCTGGAATGAAAAACTGACCAGAATGGAGTATAGTTTTATTGTAGACATAGGGCAGTACACATGACATATTTTGACGACTTATATACATTGACTAGTGTTCATTTACATATGCTTTTCTGACTTAGTTTAGAGAAAATCAGGCTGTTGGTAATTAGAAAACTAATAATACATCAGTCTAAAAGTAATAAATACTTTTTTCTGGTAGTGGTGCAGCTTTGTTCAATGTTTTTTTTCTGAGGAATACCAGTTAGTTCCATCTCATTCTTCCACAGTCTACAAATGTTATTCTGTAAAGAAAATGAGTGTAAATATTTTAAGTTGGGCAGGACAGATAGTCTCTATTTTAAATATTAAACTTAGTCTTTGTTGGGAAAATAACCATGGACTCAATGTCACAAATGGACAAGCTACATTCTCTGGGTGGGGTACTAGGGATTGAACTGGGGACCTTGCACTACAAGAAATGCCAGAAACATCAAGTTAAACCTCTGACACCATAGCTACATTCTAATAAAAGTTGAATAGTAGGTTGGGAGAAGGATTTTTTTCTGTGGGGTGCAGTTTGCTAACTACTTTATCAACACACTGAGTCACTGCCATATCTGATTCTACTAGAAGGAAAGAGAGATATATAGAATTATATATAGATATAATATATGTATTATGTATGTAATAATATATGCAAACTGTATAACTCTATCATGGGATAAGGATACATGTCACTTTAGCTATTTTTCAAATAGTAAAAATTTAGTCAATACTACTAAATACATTAAGCTGGAAGTGAGAGTTTAGTTGGGCCATGAGGTACCTTCTTCCAGTTTCTTTCAATTTTTAATTTTTTAATTTTTTTGTTTTGTCTTGGTATGTAAGAATGTGAAAATGAATTTACATGATAACCAGGCAATTTATACTTTATTGACAGAGTTTAGTGAGAAAAAAGAGCAAAATACGATATGACAATACTTTACTATACTGATTTTGCAAGAAAATAAGTAATGGAGAATGAGAAGTTATTAATGTTCTTAATATACATATACATAATAAAATCAAATTTATTAAGATTTTATATATCGCAAAAGCTATCATTCACTACTATGATCTTTCCGATGCTGAATAAGGTAGCTTTAACTTACAGCCTTAACAAATACTTTAGAAACCGTAAAACTAGCAATTTTCAGCTGTCAGCTTAGTTTTTCTTTTAGTTTGCATGTCTCACACATTCTTGAATAGAATCTATAATTCAGAGCCTGAAGAAATTGATAAATGTAACTACGTGCTAGACGATGCTCCAATGAAAGAGCTGAATGAAAAAGGGCATAATGAGACTCCACCTGCTAGTTATTCATTAAAGAGTCGTGTTGGCCACAAATGTGCTGAAATCTACCAAATACTCTCCTATGGGTGTTCCAGGTCCAGATTTTTCATCTAAAAAATAACCTAAGAAAGAATGTCTTGAAATTACTAGAATGTATGACACTATCTGCCTACATCTGCTTAATGCTATGAATAAGACTGAAATACGAAGACTATATAACCATGTACAAATCAAATATTCTACTAGTATTTTCATCTGTTGTGTTTTGAACTAAAATGTAAATGGTTTTGAGTTACACTTATTTCCAGAGATCTATCCACTTCAGTCACCTTTAACACTGTCATTAATGCAAGATTCACTAAATGAATACTAATAATAGCAATTAGAGATTTCAAAGAGCAATATGTAAGGATCTAGTTATTTTCTACAGGACAGAATATTTTAGCATCTGCATAATTTTATTCTTAGTTTCTTTTTCAAGTTAGAGCCCCCCTTTCAATTATGCATGCACCAATTCACACTTTACATTTTTTCATGTACTGTTTGTATTAATAAATAAAATTAAATTGCTTCTTGAAATAGTTCCTGAATTATTTATTAATTTTGATATGAATGCAGTACAATATCTGAATGTATATATTTTACTTTGTCTTCTAAGAATTGTTCTATATCTGTATGATATGTAAGTATATGGTGAGTTTTAAATTAACCTATGCTTCTCTATCTTGGCCCAGTGATGACATTCTCTTGAGCAATAACATATCTAATAGAATGCATTATTAAATAAAATGAATCTTTTTAGAGAGGAGTAAATCTGACTTTCATGTTTATTCAAATGTGACATTTTAAACAGTCCTGCATCTGCAGTTGTGTAACATTGTACTTTTTTAAAAGGTCTTAAAACATCTTCTATGCTTCTTTTTTGAAAAAAAAAATCATAAATGAAATAAACAGTTCACAGATGTGTAAATATTGTGTCTTTTCTCTGGTATGAGAAAATGAAGTTATAATGAGTTGTGGTATGTATAGTTGATATTGTGAAATATAAAATGTTTTAAAAAAAAGAGGGTGTAGGGGTAAATAATGACAGTGAAAAGAATATGGTAGTAATAAGGAAAAAAGGAAACAAAGCTTATGTATATGGGGGGGTTAGGAGGGGGAAGGGTGGGGGAGAAGGGGAAAAATGAGAATCAAGTCGTGTCATATTCTGGTATAAACTCTCAATGTTGAATGAGATGATGATGTGTACTCATAATGTACCAATAAAGATTTAAATTTTTAAAAATTAATACACTATAACAGCTTTGGATGAAATTGCTTTTTTTTCCCCTTTATCCCAGTATTTCTGAGTACAGCAAAACTGAAACAATAACACCATGGCAATATGTAGGATTATTTTATAAATCAATTACAACTTATAAATTAAATTGGTAAAGAATATCCATTGATAATCATAGTTAATGACGTATTTCAACTTTTCTATTTGAAAATTCCATTAGAAAGAATATTATTTATCCACAACTAAATTTTTCTCTTCCAGGGAAAGATTTTGAATTCACAGTCTAAGTAGCCAACATGGCGTCATTTAAATATCCTTTTTCCTCAATATTCTCTCCTTTTTTTTCTTTATTAAATTCATCTCAGATTTTCATGATCCTTCTAAGAATCAAAACTCTAAGAATAAAAATAATTCAATTATTTTTATTTATTTATAACTAGATCCTAAAGCCAATTAAAAAATAGGATGTTCATGGATTTTTTTTAAAAAAATAAATGAGATATAATGAGGTAGTTTAAAAAAAAAAACTCTAAGAGCATATCCAGGTGATATTTGAACAGAAATAGATAACATTTTATGGATTTAGGTGGAGAATATTCTCACTTGGAAGGTGTCGTGAAAGAACACATTAGTAGGGGGAGATAAAGGGAGATTTCTGATTAAAGAATAACTCATTTACATGCATATTTACAAAGTAGGTTTTTGGGATAGTCTAAAAGATACAACCTTTTGCTTAAAGAAAAGTGTAGACAAGTGAAAATCTTTTTGTTTTTTTAATTCAATGAACTGCAAAAATAATTTCCTGCTAGAAACAGTGAAAGAATGAATTGTAAAATTCACACAGTATCTTAAATCAAGCAATGAAAAATGACAAACAGCAAACTCATAGTTATTTATAACTTTAAAAATCACTAAATATATGAATGCAAATGTGGCTTACAAATTATTGTATTATTTGAAAGGAACTATTATATTGAAATCTCAAACAAATATTTTCAAAGATGAGAAAAAATGTATTTTAAATTTGTAATTTGTTCTGTGTCCCAAAGTAAGACTCAACTATGACCTACATTAAAGGCAAGGGACATAGAAGTAAACAGTACAATATGCAAAATTAAGGAAAAGAGAAACAAAAATTAATAACAAAGTATATTGATGTAGGTGCTACAGGGAACAAGATAGAAACAAAAATTGAACCTACAAAAAAGCAAAATAATAGAATGAATATCAAAAAATCTGGGTCATATATTTAAAGGTGAAGTTGAGAAATAATTATAAAATATAGAATGAGAAAGCACAGCAAAAATTATTACAAAGGACAGTACATCACTTTGGTACAATGTCTTTAATACTTCTGTGAATGTACTCAGTAGGGAAATAGCAGGGTCAAATAGGACCTCTAATCCTAGTTTTTTAAGGAATTCCCACATGATTTACTCAGTGGTTTCACTAGTCTACATTCCCACCAATAGTGGAGAAGTGTTCCTTTCTCACACCAGCCCTGCCAGCATTTATTATTGGTTGATTTCTCAATAGCAGCCATTCTTTGTGGAATGAAATGAAATCTCAGTGTTGTTTTCATCTCCATCTCTTGAATCATCAGTGATGCATGATTAGTGATGTAATATTATTTTC